>OZJO01019269.1:0-11065 GCA_900406225.1 Acrobeloides nanus | reverse complement strand
TGTAAATTAGTGATAGACATTTTGATCGCACAAATACAATATGATATCTCACAACTGGTATGTTTGTTAGTTAAAAAAAAATAGAAAATAGAATTTTAGAAAATTTGGTCTGGACGCCATATCAATAGTAATACAATCCGAACAATACCAAAACTTAATAGTCCTTTAGGTGAGATATCTCCTTATATGTTAGCGACAAACTCAAAAATTTCGAGTTTGCTCGAAAAGCAGGCAAACTCGAAAATTTCGGCACTATTACTTTTTTCACGTTTATTTTCTCACATTACTTTTTTCATGTTACTTTTTTCACGCGTCTTATTTGAATTTTTTCTCAAAAATTCAAATGATTTTTGCCGCTCTTATGCAGGATTTATACTTGTCGCGCCACGTGACATGCTGCTGCGGCGATTTTTTGCAAAAAATTTTCTATTTTTCACTTTTTTTCACCCAAAAATCGTCAAAAATTGCTTTTTGTCTAAAAAATGCAGTTTTTAGTCATTTTTTAGCCAAAAATGCGATTGTTTGGGGGGGGGGGGAAAAGCCATTTTTTAAACATTTTTTGGAAAATTTGCGGGGGGCACCTGCCCGGAGCAGGCTGCCCCCCCCCCTCCCTCTTGCACCACCTCGTCTATGCCACTGATATTGTACAGAACAATTGTACGAAAAGTTATAGTGCCCTTTTTGGCTCTACAGTGAAACCTCGTTAATTGGGCCCCCTAAAAGGGGGTCCAATTATCCAGGGGTCCGATGTTAGCGCCTCTTCTAACGTCTCTGCTAGCGCTTCTTTTCGATGCGGTTTTTTGTAAAATTGTCAGCAAGGTGTCCAAATAGTTAAATAAAAAAAGACCCTTGCTTCAGCCATAAAATGTTTTTTGACCCTTACTTCAACCATAAAATTTTTTTGATTTGGAGAAATTATCCGCCTGGGGCAATTGTTCTATGGAGGAATTATCCTAGTGCCGCGGATTCTCACAATTTTTTCACAAAACCCTGCTGCCGATTCCGCATTGTAAAAAATTGTAAATTTTGACCGTAAATCAAATTGTGAGAAAACGCCTAGTGCCGATGTGCCACTGCTTTTTACTTAATTTTACAGTCAACTCTCGATATTACACTCCCTAACAAGGGACATGACGTTTCAAACGTCACGAAATGACGTTTGAATCTTTCAAAAAGTCATACATTCTGAAAGATTATACTAATAACCCTTTAGAAATAACAAAATTAGCTGCTATAACTCTAATTTTGAGGAGATAAAAAATATACACTACTATATAAAGTAAAAGATTATCCATTTAATCAAAAAGCAGGATGGCTCAGTGGATTGGTTGCAGGCCAATTATTGGACGGTCCGGGGTTCGACTCCCCTTACCGTTCAAAAGTTTTTACTATTTCTTAAAAATTGTTTATTTTCTCAAGATTAGCGTTATAGCAGATAATTTTGTTATTTCTAAAGATTTATCAGCTATGCTCAGAATATATAGGACTTTTTTGAAAAATTCAAACGTCACTTCGTGCATGTCCCTTGTAGGTTCTAAAAATTTTCAGATACATTTCAAATTTTAGGGGGTGTTATATCGAGAGTTGACTGTACCTCTTTAATTTTTTATAGTTATGACACAAATAAATCCAGCGTCTCAAAATCGTAATGCAATTAACCCCGGAAACTTAGTTCGGCTTGTTATGCAAGCAATTGTTCAGGGTGAGAAAAAAACGAGCTTGTTTATAAATGCTTTGATTGCATATACGAATAATAGAACACAAGACTTGGTATGTTGGATTGTAAGTGGCCTTAAACTGATCTAAAAATTTTCAGATACATCTTTTTGGAAGGAAATTTGAACAGGCAAAGCAATTAATTGATCGCTTTTGGGGCTCACTTTTTCAAGCCACGAAACCAGTGTTGAAGTAAGCTTTGGGCTTGTTTTATTTTTTAAATTGCTATTTTAGACCAAAGAAACGAAATTCAAAGCCAATAGAAACAGGATCTGCATTTAATGGTCATAATTTTAACGATATTCAACAAGCTATGGAAGAAGATGATGATTCAGGTTAGATTTTTCTGAGCTAGTTCACTTAGTTGCCGCCACTAAACGTGGTCTAAAGGTTGAAAAAATTTTTGGGCAGCGAAATCAAGTGCTTTTCAACTTTTGGTCATAAGTAGCGGCTTTTATTCCATGCAATCCTTAAAGAGCCGTATCATTTCTTATCCCAACGGCCCTCTTTAGGGCCACAAGGGATGTCATTGGTCAATCAGCGAATTGATCATGGAATGGAGCTCACTATGCCATTAATGAGACTCGAAGCCGTTCTAAGCAGCTCCCTGAATACAGCCAAAAGAATCTGGAATACCCTACCAGCGGGACTTGTGGCTATTGCAAGCAGGCTTGTCATTTTATCTTTTTTTAAAGGTTTTTCATAGGCAAGATCTCTATGTTTTCGTAGGATATTTTTATGTAAACGTATCTTGGGTAAAATGAGGCAGGGACAGAAAAATAAGGGCAACATTAACAAGATCAATTTTCGGGCAACATTAACAAGATCAATTTATCAATTTTCGCGAAAATTGATAAAGTCTTTATTTTTCTTTATAAAATATGACAAGCCTGATTGCAAATCCCGAACAATTTCTTCATTATTTTTTAGGCTTTCACGCAAAAACAACATCACCAACGTTGTTCCCTGGCCTAAAAAACCCTAATATGAGTGTTTTTTGGTTGAATTTAAAGAAAAAATTCTTAACTTTTAAGACCACGTTAAGTGAACTAACTCCGAATTTTCCTTCTAATTTCTACACGGTTTTGAAATTTTGACTTTATTTTTACACTTTAAATTTTTCTATTTCCGGTATTATTTGAACCGGAAACTAAATTTCATATTTTTAGTCTTTATGCGATCACCAAAGAAGCTGCCAATTAGATACAGATTTTCTCGGCCGAATTCGCAGAACACCACGTCGGACGATGAGGGCTGCTTGTGTACTTTGTCAGACGAGGAAAAACTTTCTGTGGCATCAACAGCTGAATCCTCTCGTTTGAGACATCTGGAAATGGAGTTGATTGAATTGCGCAAACAAATGGCTACTCTTCTTGCTAATCAAGGAGTAAATTTTTGGGCCCCATTGGCTTATCTATAAAATATATTACTAGGAATGATTGGGCAAACCCACACTTATATACAGGTGGTCCAAAAAAGTGGATTTTTGTGATGTTTTGGGACCTAGAATTTTATTTTTATAACTGATCTCTTTTTTACAACAAAAAGGCCAAAAAAATTTTCATCGTCTCGAACATTTTCTACATTTGTCGAAAAAATTTTTGCGATAACTGGCCTCAATCGGCCCTTCCTCTTTAATTTATTGGCTAATTTTTTTAACATTTCCAAAAAATTTTCTAAAAAAGTCCTAAAAATTGATTTGTGATCACAACAAATTTGGTTATTAACCAAATTTTCAGATCAAAAATCGTTTTTAGCCGAATTTTTTTAACCTACACAAGTTCAGTATTTATTTTCAGGTTGCTGCAGTAGCTCCACCATTACTAAATGCGGGTATTTCGGATGCCAATACGAAACGTTCAACAGTGGCGAATACAAGAACGGCTTCTACGGCACCACCCCCACCGCCGCCACCACCTCCACCACCAGTCTTTTTGAAATCGCATTCGGGAATACCTACTATCAAAGCGAATGATCTTCAACAAGTTAAGGTAAGTATGGATCTTCAGAGTTAAAATGCAAAATAAGAAATTTGGAAGCTACTACACAATATGGGGAGGCCCACGTGAAAAATTTTTTTCTGAAAATGACCCCTTCAAAATTCGATTTTTGATCAAAAATTTAATTTTTTCACACAAAAATAAAATGCGGAGATCCGAATTTGACATTTTCGAAGCGAGAAAATATTCCTGAGTCAGGAAAGCGAAAAAATATTGAAGCGAAAAATCGCATTTTTGCAACTTTTCACTTTAACACACAGGCCTTCTCTGAATCAGGGAATTATTTTTTCGCTTTGTAAATGTCAAATTCGGATCCCCCGCATGCTTTTACCCCTAGAGATGTCATTTCCAGAAAAAACATTTTCGAAAATTTTCACGTGGGTGGCCCCTCTATTGTGTTAGTAGCTTCGAAATTTGTCTCAACACTTGTACACTCTACTTTTTTGCAGGGATGGCAAGGAATGGAAAAGAAAAATGTCAACGTTTCGCTTTCACCAGTCGGTTATTCAAATCGATAGAATGCATTTGATATCATTTCCTTTGCAATGGATTCCATTTTCATCGATTTCACTGATTTTGAATCTATTTCCATTGCAATGGAATGGATTCAAAATCAGTGAAATCGATGGAAATGGAATCCATTGCAAAGGAAATGATACCAAATGCATTCTATCGATTTGAATAACCGACTGGTGAAAGCGAAACGTTGACATTTTTCTTTTCCATTCTTTGCCATCCCTGCTTTTTTGTAAGTCGTTAAATTAACCTTTTTTTAGCTCAATCACTTGGCTTCTGGTGATCGTCAACGCCCGAGTTCAGAAAACAAGCCAGCTTCTAGAAAAATGGCACCAAGTTTGACGGAAGTGCTGAAGGAGTTGAATACAGTTCAACTGAAGAAGTTACCAAAGTAAATTTTGATTTTTCGCATTTGAAATTGTAGAAATTCAGGTCACCTGGTGGAACTCCATTGGTCCGTTCATTATCAGCTGCCTCACCAGCTGCAGCCAATAAGCAGCGAGTAATTTTGAATTCCGTTAACCGAGAACACTTCCAATCGTCGTGCGACCAGGGTTCTTTCCTCGCCGACGCGTTGCGCAACAAATTTAAGAATGTTCGTCTTTCAGAAAGCTTTAACGAGCAAGAAAATGATTGTTCGACGGACGAAGAAGACTTATGGAATGAATAAATAGCATCTTGTTGAAGATAAATTTTTCATTATATTACAAGGTGTATAAAAAAACCGGAATTTGGGCGTCCGAAAAAACGGAATCCGAAAAACATGCTCCCGAGTCGAAAAAATGCTTTTCTGAATCAGGGTAAGCATGTGTAATAACATGAAATTAACTCAAACTTTTTTGTTAATTTCGTGCTATTACACGTGCTTACCCTGATTCAGGGAAGCATTTATTCAACTCAGGAGCATGTTTTTCGAATTCCTCGCATAAAATAACCCCAGGAACGATGATTTTCAGAAGAAAAATTCAGCATTTTCATATTTCCGTTTCAATAAACATTCTTATTTCCCTGAATCAGGGTCAGAAAAACGTTTTCAAGCTTCGAGAATGCGCGCAATCGATTCCTCGCATAAAATTAACCCTAGAGGGTCGTTTTTGGAAAAAAAATTTTCGGGTCGAAAAAACATGAAAAAATTGCCCAAATTCCAGTTTTTTATACTCCCTATACGTCTTTATTTTCATATTATGTTTATTTCTCTTCCGGAAGGTTTTCTCTTTTCGAAACTCATTGTATATCTTTTTCAGTAGCGAACAGATTGGAGAATAATGCTGCTATAAATTTTCGTTAAAGTGAAGATGAGAGAATTTGTTTATTTTCTGCAAAAAATTGATCCTTTAAAAAATTTTCCTTCCATAGCTACTATTTATTTTTTATAAGTGTGTTTAAATATAAAAGTTATGTGCCTTACATCGTTTTAAACGCAAATTATATCAAAAGCTTTTAAAGCTAAAAATTTTTTTATTATGAAAGTAAACTGAGTAAATTGATTTTGCGTATGAAAAATTGGCATAGACTCGAATGAAACAATACGAATGAGATGATACGAATCTAAATTTCAATGTCACATCTAAGTGTGACCGGTAAATAGCAGTCTTGAGGCCCTTTTATTGACTCTAATCGCATGATCCGTCGATTAAAAAGCGCAATTGTCTAGAGTCTCATGATTTCCATAATATCCTATTGGATTGCTTCTATTCAAAAGAACCGGCAAATGCTTCCTGATTTTGGCTTAAATGTGGGCTTGAAAATATTCTTTTTTTTCAGTCAATGAATCAGTCTTGAGGCCCTTTTATTGACTCTAATCGCATGATCCGTCGATTAAAAAGTGCAATTGACTAGAATCTCATGATTTCCATAATATCCTATTGGATTGCTTCTATTCAAAAGAACCGGCAAATGCTTCCTGATCTTGGCTTAAATGTGGGCTTGAAAATATTCGCCATAACAAAATTATTGAAACACTAGTCAAATATCATCGTTCCATCACACACGCACAGTTCCACATCTTTTTGTTCCAATCTATTTCCGATATGAGGTCAAACAACAGCTGTGCCAACTTTAAGCAGCCATGATCAATGTCAAAGCGTATCCATATTTAAGAGTCCTAGTCTCCAGAGATTCTATAGAATCGACATTTTTGGAGTCTCTTTTCCGGGTTTTATCGAGGTCTTCAGTCCCTTGTTTGTCTTATAAAATCGAATTTTTAGTTATAATGCTGACTCAAGCATTGGTTTTCCTAGCTTTGATCCACTTGTCCCATCAAACAGGTCTCGGAAATATTGGAGATATTATCAAAAACCTCGAAAATCTCAACCTTTCTGATTCGGCTAATCTTTTCGCTAATTTTACTAAAAAGTAAGTCTAGGGATAAAAAATTTGGTCAAGATTTTTTCTAGACATGGTCGAGTCTACAAGGATAAGACTGAACAAGCCCATAGATATTCAATTTTCCAACAAACTTTGAAAAATTTGGACGAGATTCGAAAGAAACATCCCGGTGCTGGTATTACTAAATTTGCTGATTGGACTGACGAAGAAAAAGCTCAAGTAAGGTCTATCCGGTATCTTGATTCATCTAGTTTTAGGTGAACGGTGCCAAAATTCAACAATTAGCCAACCTTCCGGTTAACGGAAAAATTCCAGATTACCCATCTTCGAGGTCCAAGCGGCAAACAACCAGTTTTAGCTGGGTTTCACAAGGAAAAGTGACTCCGATTAAAGATCAAGGACGTAAGTGGTCGTTTGTAGTGGGTTGTACTCATACATGAACAAGGAGGGAGGGGGGACAAGCTACCTCGAGGTTATATGGTGTCGACCAAAAAAAGGACCTTTTTTTTAGCCCGACGGCTTTGCCTCCCCGAGGCTATATGAATCTTTAACTTTTGGCTCGATGCTAGATGAGGGGGGAGGGGACAGTCCCCCCATTGGTAATGTATGGTTGTACTCAATCAATTTAGAATGTGGTTCGTGCTGGGCTTTCGGAACGGCTTCTGTTATCGAATCTTCGGTTGCCATTAATACGGGTGTGTTGGCGAATGTTTCAGAACAAGAGTTGATTAACTGTGTTACTCAAAACAATGCGTGTAATGGCGGTGATCCGAGATATGCTATTGTGTAGGGATTTTTTGGGTCTCATAGATCTCAACTTGATAAAGGACTTTTTTTACTAGTTAAAGGGACACTAACCATGGCTTAGGTTTTGCCAACTTTTTTTTAAAAATTAATAAAAAAAAAAGTTTCAACCGAATTTTTTCGGGCGACCACACATTCGATTGCTGGTAATCTGGAGAATTTTTTGTAAAAAAAATTATTGAAAAATCACACGTTTTATTCGAGATATAGCCATTTGAAGTTTGGACCCAAAATGCCTATTTAAACATCAAAAAAAGCATAATTTTCAAAAAATCATATCTCCGCGATTTTAAAAGCTTTTTCAATAATTTCTTTTGTAAAAAATCCATCAGATTCCCATCTTTCAATATTGCCGTAGCTCGAAAAAATCGGTTCTATACTCAATTTTTGACAAAGTTTTGAAAATAAGGAAAAATGGGCATTTTGGGTCCAAACTTCAAATGGCTATATCTCGAATAAAACGTGTGATTTTTCAATAATTTTTTTACAAAAAATTCTCCAGATTATCAGCAATCAAATGTGTGGTCGCCCGAAAAAATTCGGTTGAAACTCATTTTTTTATTACTTTTTTAAAAAAAGTTGGCAAAACCTAAGCCATGGTTAGTATCCCTTTAAGGCAATAACGCATTCTTTTTAGGTACTCGAGAACTACTGGACTTGCCCCTCTAACAAGTTATCCATATACCGCTACCAAAGGCACCTGCAATCCTCCAACTGCCAGTAAAACCTACGCCACGGATTGGTGGTATGTTAGTAACAATGAAACTCAAATGGCAACGGTTCTCCAACAAAAAGGACCGTTGGTCTTCAGTAAGATTTCGATATCTCATCCTCCTCATTCTCGATCAATTTAGTCATGTACGTGCCAAATTCCATGTACTATCTCACCTCTAGCACCGATGTGTATCAACCAACCGCTGCTGAATGTGCCAATAACACCGGATCTCATGCTGTCTCGATCGTTGGATATGGTGTCAGTTCAGTGAGTGGAAAACCATATTGGTTGATCAAGAATTCTTGGGGAACCGGCTGGGGCAATGCTGGCTATTTCAAACTGTATCGTGGAGCCCAAACTTGTTTCGGGTATAATTATTTCTTCGCTGCATCGACTGCGGCGTCACTCAAATGGACTTGCGCCAATAAACAAGATGAGCCGATGTCATGCAAATATTGGCAATCGTTGGGGTATTGCAGCACGACAAGTTCGAATTATGCCTACGTATCTGGGCAATGCCCAGCGGCTTGTGGATTGTGTCCTACATCAGGAAAGAAATAAATTGAACAATAACGATTTTATTGTTTTATCTTTTTTTATAATAAAAAGCATGCAGGATTGAACCTGGGGCCTACAAATTGAAAGTCTGGCGTCCTAACCACTTGACTACGTGGGCGCGAGTTTTTTAAATCTCGAAATTTGGGCACTATTACTTTTTTCCTCTTACTTTTTTCCCCCTTACTTTTTTCCCCGATTTTACACAAATTTCAAAGTAATCACGGGGAAAAAAGTAAGAGGGAAAAACCAAAAAGGGGAAAAAGTAATAGTTCCGAAATTTGTATCTGTAGAAGAAACTTTATATTCTCGTATGCGTGATCTCTTGTGAGTACCATTCGATTTTTCCAACCTTGTCAACGTTAGATTTTGCTCGAAAAATTAAAACTTGTGCTCTATTTTTAAGAAATTTTCCTCACGTAACCGTAATCCTTCGACTTTGGCTACACGACTGAATAAAAAAACGTAGGCTTAGTCTTAGGCTTAGCTTACAAGGGATAGTCGTTGTAGAACACATGTGTTTTGCTTGATTTTTTAATCTTTCTATCGCTTTCATTTAAAACACCTTTTTTAAGAAAACAGCTTTATGTCACAAAACGTGTCACAAAATTTTTTGAAGGTTATTACTTTTTCGTGCGATGTTCTCATTTTTCTATCGATTTTCATCAAAAGTAACCTTTAAGAAAAGTGTAGAAGAAATAAAGCTCTACAACTTTGGTAAAAGAGATTTTGAACGAATCTTTCTAGAAATCGATAAAATTCATTATCAAAATAAGTATTCTTACAAAATTTTTGTGACACTCAAAGCTCGGTTTTCTCGAAAAGTTTGTTTTGAATAAAGCAACTCTATCACAAGTACGACATCCGACATGTGAGTTTATAGTATAAATAAATAAGACGTCAATGAATATTTTCTTAGAACCTGAAACAAACAATATCCCCCCAAATTGCTTAGGTCTTCATGGGAAAATGATTATGAGAGTTGCTAGTTCATTACTATATCCATTCATACAAACAGGAAGTACTAACTCATCTAATCAACTAGTCATTTTAATCGTGATTTCGCTATAAAAACGAGTAGAGACTTTTCTCCCACGGCTCTTTTAGAAATTTTTTTGTTGCATTTTGGCACTTTATCGACTTCTTGGAAGCCATGTCATCTTTACCCGAAACGAAAACTTCCACCCCTTATTCCTATTTCAACGACCCAGCTTACAACACTATTACTTATAATCGTCTGGTAGACGCGTATTGTATCATGTTCGGCTCCTTATCCGCAATCGGAAACTTCTACATCATTCTTCTATTCTCGAATTTTTCGAAGCTACGTGCAACACAATGTAACTGGTTTATCGTTTTCTTATGTGTAGCTGACATGCTTATTGGACTAGGGACACTCGTTCGACCAATCTGGAACATGATCTCGATGGATAATAATATCATGGAGTTTAACTTCTATTGGTGTACATTGGCGTCCGCATCTTGGATTTGTGGTTATAGAGTAGGGCAGACTATAGCGTTAATCATGGCGTTTGATCGATTTTTGGCCATATGGAAACCGACTTTTTATGCTCAGCGGCAAGGCAATGTAGGCTTTTGGGATGGGTCATCTCGAGTTAGTCATAAATTTTCTTATCATTCTCTTTAACACGGGAATACTCCTCATGTATATGTTATTTGAAGCTATTCTGAGCAACATTCAAAAAAATTTTTTGAAGACTGTTTAAAAAATTCATGTTAAATTATAAGCAAAATTAAAAATCCGATTTTGATCGTGAATTTGGCTCAGTGGTAGTGCTTCAAGATTCGAGTCTAAGGGTCTCGGGTTTGAATCCCACCTGGGACGATTTGATTTTGCCTGCGAAAAAAGCTGGTATACTTGAAAACGCTAAAAATGCCCAATTTCGAGATCAAAATATTCAAGAGTTTCGATTTTCGAGATCTCCGATTTTCAAGATCTCGATTTTCGAGGTTTCGACAACCCTAGTCTGACCAATAAGCTATTCCGAGCAACATTCAAAAAAATTTTTTGAAAAAAAATTGTTAAAAAAAATTCATGTTAAATTATAAGCAAAATTAAAAATCCGATTTTGATCGTGAACTTGGCTCAGTGGTAGTGCTTCATGATTCGAGTCTAAGGGTCTCGGGTTCGAATCCCACCTGAGTCGATTTGATTTTGCCTATGGGATTTTTGATGCGCCCTATTCAATTTCTCAACTTGACATTGACTAATTTTCTTATATTAGATTAAGACCATTGTCGTTGCCAGCGCCATGATTATCATCACTGTTTTCTGTTTCTTATTCTTCTGTCTAGTATATGGGTTTGACACCTCAACTCGATTGACATTAGCCTCATGCCTAGGTGTTAACGGAGTCTATTATTTTCAAATTGTACCCAGTTATTCCGGCATTGTCAGCATTACTTTCTT
>OZJO01019267.1:0-10804 GCA_900406225.1 Acrobeloides nanus | reverse complement strand
TAACCCAAAACAATGTTCAAATTGGATAATTTTGGTGTCATTTTGTTCGTCTCATTTAGCTATAAAAAATTGCTACATGTTCATTTTATGAAAATTTTAAAAATCGATGCAAAAATCGATTTTTCCGCAAAAAAGTTTGTGTATTACAACGAAGAGCTTGTAACAAATTCAGAATTTCAAACGCAATTATCTCGAAAACCATAACGATTCAGAACATGTCATAAAAACAAAACATGCTCCATTTTTCATGACCTTTCCGAATATATAATTTTTTCATATGATTGTAACTTACTAGGCTGGTCCTTTAACATTTTATGTTTAAAAAATCTTATTTTAGTTCTCAAGTTTTGGTTTCCTCATATGTCTAGCTGTAATCATTTTATTTGTATATAGGCGGAAAAAATTAATGACTACTTTTGGGATTTTGTGTCTAATACAAGCAATTAATGATCTTGTTATTTTCACTATCTATGGTTTTTCGAGTGGTTTCATCAACTTAAAGTAATCATTTGAAAATTTCTAATAAACTTTTTTTAAGATTCCTATCTGTTGGTGATCCAAAACTTCTCAGTTTTGATATATGGTTGAATTTGTTTGCCTTACAATATATTGCTCTAATGTTGTGCATTTTCATGGATATGCTTAAAGCAGGAAATCGTTTTATTGTTTTATATTTTCCATTGTCGTTCGAACTTAAGTCAAGATATACATTTTTATTACTTGCAATTCCTATAACGATCATTATTTTCTTATCCCTACCTCTTATGGATGGTATAATTTTTTATTTTAATCATATGGGATGAAAAGGGCTCTATCTAAAAGATTCTCAATAAAAATGAAGATTTTATCAAAAATTGACCTAATTTTTGAATATTTGTTTACGAATCCCACCCCCTATAATTTTTCAACAAAAAATTTTTCTCAAAATATTTTAGATTCATGTCAAACGAGCTATGCAGTGAAGGCTTATGGTATCAGTGTTTCTGCAAGCAGCGACTGTTTTATATTTTATAAAAATGTGTCAAAATATCTTGAGATCCTGGCACTAATGTTATATGTTTTCTTAGATATTATGGTCATTTATAGAATATTTACACGTCTTCGAATCACTAACAATGAGCATATTGAACAAAAAACTTTAAAGTTTCGAAAAGAACTTATCATTTTTATTCAGGTTAGTTGAATTACAATGTTTTATTGTCCCCAATATTCTATTTGTAGAATTTATATCATCTCTTCATATTCATGCTATATCTCATTCCGTCAATCGTATACGCACTGATTAATGATAGTGTTAATTCAAGCCTAAACAATGGTAACATGAATTCGATTCTATCACCTAACAACGAAACCTCGAATTCTTTTTCTACAATTTATAATTCATTTAACCCGAAATATCAGGTATATAAGTATGCTCGAAGCTCCCAGTTTAAACATTCATTTTAAAACGAATTCCTTCGGATTTTTTTCAAATATTCTCCTGCTCTTCCTTTTCAAAATAAAAAAGATCGCATCAAAAAAACTATTATGGTTAGGCTGCTCGTTAGCTGTTGTAAATGTTGAAATCAAATGTGACCTTGTGGATCGTTTAAACTCAAGACGCAAAGAGTTTCATTGTTTCGTCCCGGGTCTCGGAGACCAACCACTCAATTTCTTGAATAGTCAGAACAATTGATCGATCAAACGACAATAAAAGTACTAGCTAGCTTTGTTTCGAACGGATTCAAGTAAGAAGCGCCTAAACAATGCCAATTATAAACTCGCTCAAACAATAAAAAAGACGCATAAAATCCATCAGACGACAACATCATCGATCTAGCAGCGTCTCTCGTCTTCAAAATGGCTCATCTTGGTCGCTCCAAGCCTTTTATATGCACATGCACCTGAATCGCCCTTCCTCAAGCGATTTCTCAATGTTTTTGATTCGCTTATCTTAGCTTTTAATCTTTTCTTGTATTCGCCACTCGGGCGTTCAAAGGCGCCGCTTGGTTTCATAACGGTTTCACATCGTTCAAAGCTCCCCAAGACTTTGATCCGTTTGGATGCTCTCTAATCCAACCAAGCTAGGATTAAAGTTAGATGCCTTGATTCATGATCACAAACTACAAAGTCTCGAATAACCTTTATTTCATAATTAAATGATCATTGGTTTAGAATTTGAATTCCCGCCAAAACCCTGATTTTCAATTTTATGCGGGAATTCAAATTCTAAACCAATTCCAAACAATAGCCAACTTCAAACGCGATTATCTCGACAACGATTCAGAATTTACTGTAAAAACAAAAAATGCTCCATTTTTCATGAATTTTCCGAATATATATAAAAATTATGGCAAACTTCGCTAACCTAAAGAATTTTCAAATTTTTGTCGACCCTTTTCGGGGTTTCTATTTAATGTGTCCCTCGTTGACCGGCGATCGATGGCTCAAATTGTAGGAACTAAATAGGAGTAAATAATAGGAGAAGAAACGTAGTGCACTCAAACAACCCGTAGGAGTTAGATCGAAAATAGTGCTTTTTTGGACCTCAAAAATGACCTAAAAAATGAAAAAAATTGCTTTATCTTCAAAACTACGCAGTTTGGACTAGGAGCTGTATATACAAAAAATGAGTAGAATTCACCAGCTTTCCAACGACACCAAAACCATTAGATATGAATTTAGCTGGCCAGAGATATGCCCATTTGAAGTTTGATCTAATGAGTCGTTTTGCAATACAATTAGTTTACAACGAGTTGTAATGCATTACGACTCAGCTAATGTCGTAATTTATTTGAGCTTTACGATAGCTAACGCTTCAGAAAACGTTGTAAACCGCTTTACAACAGCTAACGAGCAGCCTAACCATAATAGCTTTTTTGATGCGGTCTTTTTTATTTTGAAGAGGAATAGCTGGGGAATAATTGAAAAAAAACCGAAGGAATTCGTTTTAAAATGACTGTTTAAACTGGGCGCTTCGAGCATACTTATATACCTTTTTTGAAGAGATATAACCAAGTAATTGACACCTTAAATAATGATTTTTTTCAATTTCTACAATTAATGTTTGAAACTAATTGTGCAATAATTATTTGGAGAGTCTTTAGTCTGTGAGTTTTTCATATTATTTTCCCCCTCTCATCAGTATATAAAATTTGGTCCCAAAAATATTCATATGACTTTTAAAAAAGAAATTATCAAAAAAATTTTATGGGGCCAAAAAAGCCAAAATCGGTGGAAAAAGTGTTGTGCCTATCCAAATCGAAAATCGATGGAAAAATAAGAGTACCAGATTAACAATTTAAAGAGTCGAACAAAATTTTCCAAAAAAATTCGAATTTTGCATGAGATTATTTTTTTGTTTCTACATGAATTTTTCTGGTTTTTTAAAATAATTTTCAGTTTCGTTTTTTGTGTATTATTCATAAAGTCGGTCATCCGAAGCGTCGCCATGTTATTTTATCTTTGAACAATTTTTTAGATTTGTTACATTAATTGCGCAGTTTTATTTGTGGCGTATACTCAAAAATGTTGTAACAGAAGAAGCCGTGGTCGAAATAAGTCCAATAAAGAACAATAATTTTGTTACGACGACTGTTATTAGTTCGAATACATCTCCTTCCGTAAATCGTACATAAACCATCAATCATTGATAAAAAATTTTTATAGTTTAGCATTCTTATTTGATCAAATATGTTATAAATATTATTTTTTTTTATTAAAAAAATATATCATCATATGTTTGACGAATATCTAACTTATTAGTATTTGGGTTGTGTTTGCCGCTAGGAAATCTATTCATAGGAGTTGATTTGAGATGTGTAGAATTTTGTGTCACGAAGAATCGAGATTAAAAATATCCAGTTTAGAAGAATTTAGCGGATGAGAGAGTTGAGAATAAAAGAATTCCACCGAGGGGAGCGCGAGCTTAGAAGGATTCAGCTGTGGAAGGATCGAGCTTAGAAGAATTCAGTTGAGGAGATTCTGCTTACAAGAATTCAGCATAAAAAAATCCGACTGACAAGGAATGCTCAATATAGGAAGCGCTCATCTTGGCAAGAGGCCTAGTGGGTTTGAAAGTACTCGGCCTGAAAACAATTATGGCATATGTTTCGGATCCGAACCAAAAGAAAAATTTTTGGCTACGGAGCGTTTAAGGGTTTTCCTTTATAACAAGGTCTAACATTGTTTAAACCGAAATTAAGCCTCTGTGGTGCAATGGCGAATCCGTCGGCCGTTTACAACAATGGATCGGGATTCGACTCTCATACCCTACAAAAAGTTTTTGCGGAATACCGTATTCTCTCTAATAGAAGCACCCCTCTATTTGAAGCACCCCCTCCAATAGAAGCACTCCCTGAGAACCAAAACATAAGGGGGAGTATGATGTTTTTTCTAAAATTATGGATAAAAGGGTCCTCCGAGGGGGGTAGGACTAAAACGGGTCTGGGTGCGGGTGCGGCAGAGGCTAAAACGGGTGCGGGCCTGGGTGCGGCAAATTTTTAAGTCTGCGAATTTTTTGCAAAAGAGAAACCCACCCTAATTTTTTATGCTCTTTCCAATGGTCACTACCGTTTTATGCAAATCCTTTTTTCTGTGAAACTTTTCTTAGAAAATTGTTGAAAAATGGGGGCTAAAACGGGTCCCGGGTGCGGGTGCGGCATGAATCGGCTATTTCTGAAGAGCTAGATGCTTCGGACAAGAGAGAAACCTACNAGAGAAACCTACCCTAATTTTTTATGCTCTTTCCAATGGTGACTTCTGTTTTTATGCAAATCCTTTTTATGCGAAACTTTTATTAGAAAATAGAGAAAAATTGTTAAAAAATGGGGGCTAAAACGGGTCCCGGGGCGGGTGCGGCATGAATCGGCTATTTCTGAAGGGCTAGACGCTTTGGACAAAAGAGAAACCTACCCTAATTTTTTATGCTCTTTCCAATGGTGACTTCTGTTTTTATGCAAATCCTTTTTATGCGAAAATTTTATTAGAAAATGAGTTGAAAAAGAAAATTGGTGAAAAATGGTGGCTAAAACGGGTCCCGGGGCGGGTGCGGCATGAATCGGCTAGAAAAATTTTTTAAATTTTTTTAACAAGTGACCCTATAGGGGTAATTTTATGCGGGGAATCGATTGCGCGCATGCCCGAACCTTGAAAACGCTTCCTTGACCCTGATTCAGGGAATGGGGATGGGTGTATTGAAGCGAAAATCAAACATTTTCGGGTTTTTATGAGAAAACCGTCTATTCTTAGGTTTTTCTAGGCGGGGAATCGATTGCGCACATAAAAATTAGGGTAGGTTTCTCTTTTGTCCGAAGCATCTAGCCCTTCAGAAATAGCCGATTCATGCCGCACCCGGGACCCGTTTTAGCCCCCATTTTTCAACAATTTTCTAATAAAAGTTTCACAGAAAAAAGTTTTGCATAAAACGGTAGTGACCATTGGAAAGAGCATAAAAAATTAGGGTGGGTTTCTCTTTTGCAAAAAATTCGCAGACTTAAAAATTTGCCGCACCCAGGCCCGCACCCGTTTTAGCCTCTGCCGCACCCGCACCCAGACCCGTTTTAGTCCTACCCTCCGAAAATTGGGCTTCGGGGGCCCAATAGGGGGCCGAGCTTTTCTCTAAGAGGTTTTAAAAAAGCTAGAAGCCTTATTTCTTTTCTAAAATGTTGATGGGACCTCATTCTAATAAACCCACATCAAGGCCCCAGTGATTCATTTGAAAAATTTTTTCTAGAATCGTTGGGAGCCCAAAAATCATGCATTTTTTGAAAAAGTGTCAATTTTTGGGCTCCCAACGCTTCTGGAAAATTTTTTCAAATGAAGCCCTGTGCCTTGATGTGAGTTTATTAGATTGAGGTCCCACAAAAATTTAGAAAAGAAATTAGGCTTTTAGCTTTTAACCTCTTGTTAGAGAAAAGCTTGGCCCCCTGTTGAGCACCCACCGACCACATTTCGGAGCCTGATGAAAACAAGTTTAAAAAAAATCATTTTTTAGATATTATTGGCGAAGAGTTAGCACAATTACAAGCTTTACCCGATTATGATCCGCATTTTCCAAGTCGAATTCTAACAGATAGGACTTTATTATTGTGCTCATGCCTTAGAATTTACCCCAAAAAGGATTTCAAACCCGAAAATTTGGTCCGATGGCTCCATTATCACTTTGAGGATCCAAATATGGAGAAACATAGGATACTTTATGTGATTTGCCCTCATGAAGATGTCCTATCAGAGATCTTGAGATCTATAAAAGAGGTATAGTCAAAAAAAGTTATTAAGTTACTATATTGATTTATTGAAAATCAGGCAAAAGTATTGAAACGAAAATTTTTTGATTTTCAATTGTTTTTCTGTGAATTCCAGAAAAAAAACAATTGAAAATCAGGAAATTTTCGTTTCAATACTTCTGCCTGATTTTCAATAAATCAATACAGGGTGAGCCAAAAAAAAACCATAATTTTTTCAATTTTTGGGGTCATTTTTTCAAAAAAAAATTTTTTTCAAAAACACCATTTCTAGGGGTAAAGATGGCTGAAAAGCACGAATCCGACGTCCAAAAAATTTTTTGACCTATAGAAACCCTGTTTGTTTTGTTTTTGCATAAATTTAAATGACCCCAAAAATTGAAAAAATTATGGTTTTTTTTGGCTCACCCTGTATAGTAATTTAGAAACTTTTTTGACTATAAAAATTTTTTAAACCTACCGTAATACTGTAAAAACGTCCCCCCTTGGAGATTTGGTATGCATTTTTAACGGCTTCGGGCATATCTGGGGGTGGTTGTTTTTTCAACCCCTTTAAAAAACAACCACCCCAGATATGCCCGAAATTGTTAAAAATGCACACAAAACCTCCAAGGAGGACGTTTTCTACAGTATTTACGGCATTTCAACTTTTTAAGAAATTCAACGAGAATCCCGAACACCGAAGAACATTCACTGTGAATTTTAGCGTTAGAAGAGCAAAAATAAACGAATTACACATTCTTGATTTTAAAGCTTTTGATCTGTATAAACTATCAAATGGACATGTTGTGCAAGGCAGACCGATTGATGGATCAACTGAAGTTTTGACAATGGAGCGTTTCAAACAACAAGGAAAGAACACCTACAAAAACTCTTATAAATTTCAATTACGTCGTTGTACTCATGAAGAAATTAAGAACGAACCCGAGCTCAAAATCGGTTCGATGTTATCCACTTATGGTGGAAATGAAGAGAAGTACAAAAGTGAATTTTATCCAGAAGAATATTGCCAAATTCATATTCAACGCCAAGGGTGATAGATATATTGTAATTAATTAATTAATAGTACAGGGTGGCGCATAAAAAACCGCACTTTCGAGATTTTTACCTCTTCTTTATTTTGAGAATAACTTTTTATTCCGACCATCGTTTTCTATGATCTTGGAATCATTGGATGATTATGGACTATCCAACGACACAAAGATCATAGAAAACGATGGTTGGAATCAAAAGTTATACTCAAAATAAGGAAAAGGTAAAAATCTCGAAAGTGCAATTTTTTATGCGCCACCCTGTTTTTGCAAATTATAAAATGATAATTAAGAGGAGTGGCATAACGGATTTTTATTTTTAAGTTTTCGAAAATAAAATTTAAAGGGAGGGAGTAAGAATCTCCGAAAAATTTTTTTTGCCAAAACAGCCTATATAGGGGTAAAATCATGCGAAAATCAATTGCGCGCATTCCCAAAGCGTGAAAATGTTCCTTAACCCTGGTTCAGGGAAATAAATTTGTTTACCCCTTCCCTGAATCAGAGTCAGGCATGCATTTCACAACCCGGGATTGCGCGCAATTGATTCCCCATGCAAGATTACCCCTAAAAGTGATGTTTTTATTAAAAAAAGAAAGAAAAAATTTTTTTTCGGAGATTAGGACGTAAAAAATAGCCCCTCCCTTTAAAAAATTTAGTCGAAAATTGTGTTTTCTTGACCAGCAGGAGCTGGTCAAGATAAGGTGGGCCACCAACGTTGTCCAAAATCGAAAATTTCAAAGTTCCACAATTTTGTAAAAAAGACCTTATAGGGGTAAATTTATGCAAAAAATCGATTTTTAACGGTTTTAAACCGTGAAAACCACTCCCTGATCCGAAAAAAATCGATTTTTCAGGATCAAGGAGTGGTTTTCACGGTCTAGAACCGCTAAAAATCGATTTTTTGCATAAAATTTACCCCTATAAGGTCTTTTTTTCAAAATTGTGAAACTTTTATTTTGGACAACATTGGTGGCCCACCTTATCTTGACCAGCTCCTACAAGCACAAAAGCGCCTCCATCGGCGTTTTTAGTGATTGATTACTGGTTTGTCAAGCATGGCCGGCAGAGTAAAGTGTGCAAAAATTTGAGACACTCCAAAAAACACGATAAAACGCTTATTTGGTTCGGGGCTCGAATCCCGCTTGGGGCCATATTTTTTGCACAAAGTAAAAAATTCCTTGACCCTGAAACAGAGTCAAGGAATTCCTAACACTTCCGGAAGCATTTTGTGGCCGATTTTATAGCATTTTTGGGGGTGTTCCCACTTTTTGCACGTTTTAAGCAGTCGTATCTTAGAAAAACCCCCTAGAACAAATTTCTGGACGGTTTTATACGTTTTTGGGGCACAGAAACCTCATCTTTACCGAATCATGCCAGGGAGGCATTTTCAGGGTTCGTGAATGCGTGCAATCGATTCTCCGCATAGAAAAACCCCCTAGAACAAATTTCTGGCCGATTTTATGGCGTTTTGGGGGGGGGGGTGTTTCAACTTTTTGCACAGTTTACTCTGCCGTGTAGCGTACAGTCAACTCTCAAATTAACTTCCGGTAATATGGGTTTCAGAGTTTATAAGAAGACCAAGGTCAAGCTTAATTTCTTTTATTGGGGTCAGGGATTTAAATAGGGTGTCGTCATATATTCGTGAAATAGAAAATAGGAATTAGAAAAACATAACTATAGATAATGTGGTATGAATTTTTAATACAAATGAATTTCATGAGATAACAGACGAAGTAGAAGAGCAACCGATAACGTTCAAACATCAGTGTCAGAATGAGGTTCGATAGCATTCAAACACCAGTGTCAGAATGAGTAGTACGTCGGCAATAAATATTAAAAAAATAAATATAAAAAGGCAATAAATATAAAAGTGCACATCATGTACGTAAAAAATATTTGTCTTATTTTACATCGACCTATCCTTCTCCCAATGACATAATTTCAGCCGGCAGAAGGGTCCATAGATCCATAAAAGTACACTTTTGAGATTTCTTGCACTTTTGTATTTGGGCATAACTTTTTATCCTGATGGCCAATTTCAAGGATTTTGGTGTCATTTGAAAGCCCTGATTCTGAGCTTTCAAATGATATCGTTGAAATTGGATAAAAAGTTATGCCCAAAATACGAAAGTGCAATAAATCCTAAAAGTGCACTTTTTTGGATCACTCTTTAGGGGTTAAAGTACAAATTCATTCAATAGTTCTATTTTTTTCTTTTCTTTTATAATTTATAATATTGTGCCCTATTTACATTTTTTTATCTTTCTATATACATTGCCAGCTATTGATACTTTACATGATTAATACATGTGCTACTGATAGAGAGAATAGCAAACGGAATTTGGGCATACGGACGAGTTCCTCGTGAAATTTTGAGCTAAAATAACCTATTGTTGTGTTGTGGCCTACTTGCATTTTTTATTTTAAGTGCTATATACCACATTGCCAGCTATTGATAATTTACATGATTAATAGACGTGCTACCGATAAAGAGAATAATAAAGGGAATTTGGGCATACGGAAGAGTTGTATTCCATTGTATTTTTAAAAAATGGTCGGTACAAAAAAATTATCTGGTAAAAATTGTCCGGTAAAAATGGTCGGTACAGTTTGTTCAGTACATTTTGTGTTGTAATATAAAATGGTAAAACTCGTATGTATGCCGGAATTCGCATATTTAGAACAGGGGTGCCGGAAGCCGTCCCATGGCCGTTGTTGTATACAAACTCGCGCGCTGTATAATTTTACGTGTTTTTTCCCGTGTCGAATACTTTTTCCCGTGTTCAGCATGCAAAATTTTGTTTGAAGACTTTAAAAAAATTTTTCGACAATATCAAAAATATAGGGTGATCCATAAAAAATTTCAATTTTTATCACTTTAGCGTTTTCATCATAACTTTTGATCCAGGTGGTTTTCAAGATCTTGATGTCATTCAAAAGCTCAGAATCCAAGCTTTCAAATGACACCATGATAATAGAAATCTGTTAGATTCCGACCTCGGGATTCGCATTTTTCCAGGACGGGACTCAATTACTTCTGGAGTTTCAAGAAAATCAGCACACGCATCTTTAAGACAGAGTTTCTGAGGGTTTTTGAATACAGTCGACTCTCTAATATAGTGACACCCCCTCTTCAATTCGATTAGTGATCCCTGTATGGCTTTTTTGGTGCATCCCTACGTGGTCGTATGGTGGGAAAATTAGGATTAGTACTAATCCTGATTTTTCCGTCATACGACCACGCAGGGATGCATTAAAAAAGCTATACAGGGCTCACTAATCGAATTGAAGAGGGGTGCACACCACCCTGAGACTAGGGAAAAAGTGAGTTGAACATTTCCGACAAAAAACCGAGCAGTAGAACTTTTTATTACTTATTGCTGAGAATTATTTACCAAGCCACCTCAAAATTGGCTCGTTCATTTTTGAGTTATGAGCCTGACAAGATAGCACTAACCCTTCAAAAAAACATAAGGGGGGACCCTTATGGTCGAAAAATTTTCAGAAAATTTTTTTTCTAAAAAATGACCCTATTACCCCTAATTTTAT
>OZJO01019264.1:0-14394 GCA_900406225.1 Acrobeloides nanus | reverse complement strand
GAAATGGCTCCGGACCCTCGACCTTATGCGTGCAGTTGGCGCTACTTGCACTTCGCCATGTAACCGGCACTTTTTTTTAAATCTCTCTGTGAAAAACATTATATTCCTCCCTACGTTTGGCCTTCTAGAAAAACTCAAAACTAGGTCCAAAGTCTATCTCTGTTCATTTCCAATTAGCCATATTTATATGCTTCACTTGTGAAAAATCGACCCCTAGCAAAATTTTATTTTCCAAAAATGCGCTCACATTCAAATTCCTCGCATAATAATAGGATATACATGTGTTTTTTGGCGAAAAAATAAATAAGTAAACAAAAGGCAAAAACTCATGGTTGGGGCTGGGAGTTGAACCAGGGCCCCTCGGGGTCCAAAAATGCGAATTTTCACCTTATAGAAAAACGATAGGGTATGTTTTTTTAGGCCCTAATAATACACTGAAGTGTATTTCACTATAGATTGCCCTGCTAAAAACACTTTTCCCGATTTTCAAGAGCCATGTTTGAAAATTTTACTAAAAGGTGAAAGATTTGATCACGGTTCAAAGCATAAAACTTTTCTTGTCATTTCTAATTTGAATAGGTTGACTGGAAAATTAGAAAATTAATTTTGCTTATATAACAATCTAAATTAGAAAAAATAAGACTCCACCTACAACCTTCTTACATTTTTTAGAGGCTTCTTATTTCAAAGAGCGATAATCTTCATTTTTAGCTGGATTATAGATATTTTAATGATATGAAGTGAGAGTTACTTTTGAAAACATTTGATACTTTTTAATTAAGCAATTTGTCACGTTCGTAATTTGATTTTGTGAACTTTGTAAAAAAATTAGCAAAGAATGTTTGCTGAATGTTTCAAGTTTAATGGCATAAGACATAAGTGACTATAAAATGGTACTTCAAGACACAATTTCTAAAATTCTTTTTAATCAAAATCCTAAAAATACTCGATTAGTAATTGCAGAGAATTTTACAAGGTGTTCCATAAAAAAGCATTTTTTGCGATTTTGAGCGATTTTTTCAATATTTTTCAAGTTTTTTAATTTTCACCAAAAAAACCCTATAGGGGGTTTTTCTATGCGAGAAATCGACTGCACGCATTGCCAAGCCTTGAAAACGCTTTCCTGAGCCTGATTCAGGAAGAGATATGTGTATTGAAGCGAAAATAGGCTAATACAGGGTAAGAAAAGTGTTTTCAAGGTACGGCAATGCGCGCAATCGATTTCTCGCATAAAAAACCCTCTATAGGGTTATTTTGGTAAAAATTTTTGAAAAAATTGAGCAAAATCACAAAAAGTGCCCTTTTTTATGGAACACCCTGTATATAAAAAATGAAGCACTAATAGAACTAATAGATCGAAGATCTCAGCCTTGTAAACCTTAGTTTCATGCAAAAATGTAAAGGGTGTCCCAATTTTTCATAACGCTAAAATTTGCTCATACTTTTTTAAAATAAAACCATTTTTGATAATCATAAATATAAAAAACATATTCCTGTGTCCGTCTGTAACCACGAGATCTCGGGAACGGTAAATCGAATTGACATGAGGCTTTTTTTAAAGGTAGTACACAGAGGGAGGGATGCAGGAAACCAAAAATAACTAGCTGTACCCCTAAAAAAATTTAAAAATTCAATTTTTTCAATTTTTAAAGAGTTTTTTTGTATCAGAGAGTTTTTTACATGGGGAACTCGAATCTGTAGGAATTTTTAATTTTGACCACTGAAAGGAACCCTTACGAGGGGTATACTTCTATAGGGTCTATAGGGGTATACCTCTTAGGGGTATTTTCCAGTGGCCAAAATCAAAAAATTCCTTCATATTCAAGTTCCATGTCGAAAACTCCCCTGGTATAAAAATCAATCGATTTGGAGAACTTTTTGGAAATTCAATTTTTTCACCCTCCTTGGGGGACATAGGTAAAAAAATCGAATTTTCAAAAAAATTTCTTTTTAGATTTTTTTATACTACAATTGTTTTCCCCCTGTCTCTGGATGAAATTAAAAGATGTTCAAAAATGGTTTTATTTTTTTTTAAATTTTGGGACACCCTGTATTTTGAAAACTCTATAATGAAATGAACGTGAGAAAGCAAAAGTTATCGGTATAAAAAAATTTGATTCAATTAAATTTTTCCTTTTTGGTATTAATTAATAATCCTGGAGTGATGTCCAATACAAAAAGTCAAAGCAAACCATCTTCGTTCTTTGTTTTGGGATTTTCGAAATATTAAAAAAAATATTGCACTATATACATTTGAAACATTTTGAATAAAATTAAGGCAATTGTAAAGGATCGGGCCGATCTCTGAACTTAAGGATTATTTATGTTTTGAAGTTTCATATTTTCTTAAAAAGAGGAAAAGCATTCCTAATTTAAAACAAGATTTGTGATCTCTAGATTAGTTAAGTGTCGCTCATTTCTTTCAACGACTTTTTATATAAATGTGAACAACAACATCTAATACAATTTTTCAAAATGCTTAGCTAATGAGCATACAAATATTTTTTAATATAGGTAAAAATGCACGTAATAAAAAATTTTATACGTAACCCTGTTTCCTTCGGGGTTGTTATCTTACATTTTTAGATACACATTCTAAAAGAAAATAACTTTTTATATAAAGGATTTGAAATTTTTATTATTTTTAGCCTATATCATCATAAAGATTAAAAATCCATGAGAAATTACATTGATTAAAATAAGAAACTTCATGAAAAATATCCCACAAAAATTCAAAGTTTGATCTTTCAAAATTTGTGCTCGAATAGCGCCTTCGGCGCTATTTGAGCGCCGTTCTCTCTTCTCCTTCCCCTTCTATCCCTTCCGGTAGGGATACCCATGAGGCCAAAATTAAAAAATTCTTAGCTAGTATAGATTAGCAATTGCACTAAACGTGAAATTTGTTTCTTTTTCTCTGAAAATGACCTAAATAGTGGTAATTTTATACGGAGAATCCAAATTTTGCATTTCCGAAGCCTGAAAATCTTTCCCTGAATCAGGGAAAGACTATTTATTGACACGAAAATTGAAACAATTCTATTTTTTTAGTCTAAATAACAAGCAATATTGTGACAATAAAATATAAACGCAGGCATGTGATTCTTGTTCAAAATGTGGCCCTAAAGAGGGCCGTTGGGATAAGAGATCACTTCGAGTGCTTGCCGGCATTTCATCGATGACATGGGTAAAACGCGATGACTTGCGACCATAAGTTGAAAAAGACTTCATTAGTGCGTCCGAATCTTTCTCTCCAGTTAAAATGCCCAAATGTGGTCTTGATACTGCTTGTCGTGGATGCTATATTTACACCGGACGTTGGCTCTTCATTTTCCTCATTTGCTCTCAATGGTTTGCGTATGGATGCGTTGATCAACAGGGTTTACGAAGTAGTAGGTATGGTTGATTATCCAATGACGATAACGTTGAGGAAACGCCTGAATTCCACCAAATGCACGGCACATGTCAAACACCAGCTTCGTACCAGGGCGGATATGCCGTTGAATCAAAGGCAATAGCACGGCAGCACTTCTTCTGATGATTGACAAGAAAAACGAAAGTCCAGAGCCAAGTTCGACTTCGCCGAAGATCCAAAACGGATGTCGCCGCACACGTCGACCGCGACGTCCTTTACGTGGAATGTTTCGTCGACATAAACGTCGTGCTCACCGATAAGAATAGGATGCAATTGGAAATATCAGTCACATATCTTCCGGAACTTTTCGTACCCATGCACGATACTGACATGCGTGATCTTCGTTTCGAACTTCACTTTTTCTATAGTGTCAAGTTGTTGAGCCCAAAAGTACGAAAGAAGGAAGACGTTCTTGTGCGAAATGCGTGATTCTTCAAAGAAGGTGCCAACCAATAGACCTGTTTGGGGCTTCTTTCCTCCAACACGTAAACAATCGCGTTTGTGGCATATTCATGTGCTACTATGACCGCCCGGTTCCATATGATCTCCGTAGAAGTTGCATACTTGAAAGGCATGAAGAAGACCCATTGATTCTAGCCAGTCGTCGAATTCTCGGTTCGAAAGTCGCATCTTTTCATAGAGATCTTGCAGGTTCATATATCGAAGCTCGTCGATAGCATTTATAGTTGTTCTTGGTCTTGATTTCTCGAAGTTGATGTTCTTGATTGAGTTGTCGGGGTTTCCAACGGTAATTGTTTCGTTTAATGCTTACCTTTTATAGTTGTGCAAATATTAGCTAGGCATTCCTGCGTGGTCGTTTTGGCGAAAAAAAGTGGCGCCATTTTAGATATAAAAAAATAGAATTTTTTCCAATTTTCGTATCAATACATAGACTTTCCCTGCTTCAGGGAAAGATTTTCAGACTTCGAGAATGCGAAATTTGGATTTTCCGCATAAAATTACCCCTATTTAGGTCATTTCAAGAGAAAAAAAAGAAGAAAAAAGTTTTTCAAAAAAATTTCACGTTCAGTGCTTGTGCAAATGCTAATCTATACTAGCTCCAAACATTATTTATATTTCAAGAGTATAAGATGCAAATGAAATTGCTTATTAAACAAGAAACTTGCCCATTAAAGACATCATAGTATTTCCTAGTAGTAGTTTTTTATACATATCATAGTTTTGATAGAATATTCATAAAAATTAGTTCAATTGAATAAGTTTCTCATCAGTTTTTTTAAAGATTTTTTCAAAAGGTTTTATAGTCTAATTAGTCATAAACGCGCTATGTCTGTCTGTGTGTCTGTGCTATCTCCATACCCTTAAAGGACCACTCAAATCAAAAAAAAGATGCCATTTGGTTGATATTCATAAGGTTCATGAAAAATTGAGCTTTTCTTATTTTTACAATAAATTCTGAATCGATACCGATGTCGAGATAAATGCATATGAAGTTGGCGATTTGAAATTTTGTGTGCACCGGAAGCCGAGTGCTCCTCGCTCGAAGAGTTGTGACTCCGAGCGACGCTTCTCATTAAAAATTGAAGTTTTACACATATTTAGGGACGTACGTGTCCCCATATATAGCCGTACACGATCGGCGTTGAAAAACTTGTGCATCGAAATTTTTCAAAGTTTTTAAAAATTTTGCTATAATTGTAGATTTAATATCAGATATTTAAAATAACCATGAAAAAGTTCCCACAAATAAAGTTAGCTTGAGATAAGAAGTGATTTGTACAGGTATCCCATAATGGTGCAAAAAACACTATTTTAGAAAAGTGGTAAAAATTCTTCGAATACGAAGGCCGAGCCGTACTCGGAGGCGAGAACAAAGCCGAGTGGTTGGATTAAACTATTCTAAACTACGAGTGCCTGTAGACACTTGGTTCCAGTTTATTAGTCATTAAATATGCAACATATGATGGTATCAAAAGAACATGAACATAATGAATACATTAATAAAGAAACAAAAATTTATGGTGTCAAATGTACTATAAGGTTTAACTTTAAAAAGCGTTTTAAAATCCAGCCACGGTCATAAGAGCAGACCATCGCTAAGGCCCCAAAGGATCTTTAAATGAATTTTTCTAGCAGCTTTTGTTTTCAATACTCGAGCAAACTAAAGAATTCTGGTTGATAGAGATATATCCAAGAGGAAAAAAGAAATCACCCACGGTGCAGAATCATGTGGCGCAAAATTCATCTTGAAATATTATTTGTCATTGTAATTTCGAAAATGACACTGACATTAAATTTATGATGACACTGACGTCATCAAAACCCTGATTCAGGATGTACAAATAGCAACTTACGGCGGCTATGATTCTAGCTTATTATTTTGCTGTCTCAGGTTCAATCCCGCTACCTAGCTTAAAGTTTTTGCATTTTTACTTTTAAAGTTTTTCAAAAAAAAATTTTCAATAATAAGAACATTTATTTTATAACTTAAACAATTAACTATAACATAAATGACGTTGAAGAAAAAAAGTTGTCAAAACATAAACAGAACTCACAATGAGAAAAACGAATAAAAGAAACGTTTTCACAATTATGCAACATACAACATTCAGAAATATTCTGATGGTGTTCAGAAATATTCTGAAAATAAAGATCAGATGGTGTAATAAACACTTCCGGACGATAAATGTTCTTATTATTAAAAAAAATTTTTTTGAAAAACTTTAAAAGTAAAAATGCAATAACTTTAAGCTATGTAGCGAGATTGAACATAAGACAGCAAAATGATTAGCTAGAATAATAGCTACTAAGCTAAAATAGAAAAATAAAGTCTTTTCACACATTGGATATGATATAGCATATTGTTTTTTTCAACTTATGAAGCCATTAGCTAGCCACAAAGTGGCTGTCATCAGCTAACTCTATTTGTTTAAAAGTCAATTCAGGGGTACTCTACAAGAATATACTCAAAAATCAACTGTTGCCGTTCCCTTGTAAGTCCAAAAAACTGGTATCATTTCTAAAATGTCATAACTTCACAACATGCTTCGGAAATGCGCACAAATTATCCTTATATGGATCATTTTTGTAAAAAAATTTTCTGGCTCCAAAAAATTTTTTCGAACAAAGAAAAGTTTTATAGAATAACTTATTTTAGAATTTTTAAAATTGTAGTACTCACATACAAGAATAACCGGAAATTGATGTATGCTATTTGATAAAAATAGAAAGTAACAAGATATGATCGGTTTAAAAAATACAAAGGATTCAGAAGCCATAATTTTGCAATTATAAGAATTTAATAGAGGATAGAGGTTCTAAAAACTTGTTTAATGAGGGAAATGAAGCAAAAATATTTGTGTAAATTTGTAAAATAGAGTTCTGTCAAAAAGAATTGGACAGAATATGTAACAATGAGAATATGACAATATTTGAATAAAGAGAATGAGAACCGAACGACTAACGGTGCCCTTAGCTCCGAGTAGCTAACGGTCATTACGTATCCTATGCCTTCGTGTCATTTTTGAATATTATTTAGACAGTTCTTCCCTGAATCAGGGTCAAGAGAGCTATTTTGGATTCTAAAAATAATCTTTCAGGGGGTAATTTTATGCAGGAAATTTATTGCGCGCATTCCAAGCCGCAAAATGCTTTTATGACCCTGAATTACCCCCAGGAATATGATTTTTAGAGTTAGGAAACCAAAATCGAAAAAAGTAAAAACTGAACCGAAACCGTCACTTTAGAAAAACCGAAAAAAGTCGAAACCAAAACCGTTCGAGAAAAACCAAAATCGATCCAGATAAGGAGGGGGGGGGCGAAAATTTTGCACATAGGGGCAGATATTTTTGCACATGGAAACAAAATGTTTTGTACATGGAGAAGTTGGAAGTTTTTGAGCTGTACGGCCTGGGTGGCGCACTTAACGTGTCTCCAAAAGCCGAAGTAAAAAAGTTAAAATTTTTATAGAAACACACTCCCTAGGGGTAAAAATTGACGCGGAACACGCTGGTGCTATTATTTTCAATCCAAAATCATCGAAAGCCGATGAATTTTCACATTTTCGATTTCAAATTGTTCTATCTAACCAAATAAGAACAACTTAAACATTAAACACAACAACTTAAACGCAATGAATAAATAAATTAACGATCGACCGGATATTGCTCAGAAACATGCAACCAGAAGTTATAAAATGCATGATCACCAAAGCGTTCGCGCCAGAGGAATTCAGCGATCTTACCGCACAGTTGCCTATAGCTAACGCCCTGAATAATGGTTGAGAAATAGAATGTAAAAATTCATCGGTTTTCGACGATTTTGGAGTGAAAATAATAGCATCAGGGTGTTCCGCGTCAATTTTTATCCCTAGAAGGTGTGTTTCTATAAAAATTGTATCGTTTTTTACTTCGGCCTTTGGAGTCACGTTAAGTACGCTCTCCAGGCTGTACAACTTCGAAGTTTTCTTCTATAAATTTCAAAGAAAAATTTAAAATAATGCAAGAAAACATATTAGTGCAAAAAATTTTGTCCCCTATGTGCAAATAATTTTTACCCCTAGTTGCAAAAAATATCTGACCATGTGTGCAAAATTTTCGACCTCCCATATTTTTCAACATTAAACTAGAGACCGCCACGTAAAAAATTTTTTCCGATTTTTTAAAAAATTTTTTGCTAAAAGTGTCCAAAATGGGTGTAGAAACAACTTTAATTAAGGTCGTTGGCAAATACTTTAGTAAAAACTCGAGAAAAATGGAAAAAAATGGTAAATTCGATGTCACAACAGCAATTTACGCAAAACTGGAAACGGAAAAATTACATAGTTGTCTAGCGTAGTTGTCGAACTTATCAAGGAGACCTTTTGCCCCTCATTATATGCTCATGAAATTTATTCCCCTTGATAAGTTCGACAGCCATGCTAGACAACGATGTAATTTTTCTTCCTCATCGCTTCTGCTGTAAAAAATTATATCGTTGTCTAGCCTGTCTGTCGAACTTATTAAAGATGATAAAAATCATAATTTTGCATTTTTCGCAGGGCTTAGCGGGGGTTAAGCGGGGTTCTTTTTTCGAAATTTTTTAACAAAAATGTCTAAAATACCGAGTAGAATTAGTGTACAAGTGTTCCTAAATGTTCGCCTCATAGTTTTGGAGTTAGCTCAATTTTTCTGCTAATTTTAGATGTTTTAGTAGAAAAGTGACATTTTTGAGAGGGTTAAAAGTAGCCAAAATTTGTCGATTTTTTTAAAAATTTTGATGCAGTCTTGTAGAGCAATACTAAAAATACTATTTTAGCAAAAAAACTCGACAATTTAAGAGGGTCACCTGTACCCCATTTTTTGGGGTCTTTTTTTAAAATATGGCGGTCTCTACATTAAACATGAAAAAATGAATGAATCAATATTCTTAAGAATTAGACTTTGTTACTAGCTTTTGTTATTAGCCTTTTCCATGGTGTTCTATAAAATAAATAATTTATTAATCTTGTTGGGAGTTTTATTATACTCTCGGATTGCCTTTCTATAAAAAGATTCCCAATTTCTTCAAAATCTGGATTAGAATTTGTTATCGAAAAGGATAAAATTTGACGTCATCATTCCGGTTCCTGATGTGGAACTGCTGAACATGATTCAGGGAAAATGTGGTTTTTAACAATAAGAAAACTTTTAGAAAAGTGTTAAAAATCAATATTTTCCTTGAAACAGGGTCAAGAAAGCATTTTCAAGCTTCGGGAATGCGCGCAATCGATTTTTTGTATAAAATTATCCCTAGTAGGTCTGTTTAAAAATTTTTTGTCGGAGATCTGGCCGTAAAGTTTACCCCCTTTAAATGTCAGGGTATTACGAAGAGCCCCCCCCTAAACTCAATAATCGAAAAAAATCCTAAAGGTGTCCAAAATCTTTATAAAATTTTTTAAAAATCCTAAAAAATTTTACCATTTTTTCAACAAAAATTGCAATTTTTTAACAAAAAAACTCAATTTAACACATCCCCTCCGGGAATGCGTATGTTTGTTTTTTTGGGGTTCTTACGCTCATTTTTAAGGTTTTTGCTCATTATCTTTTGCCAGATTTTTTTCATTTTTTCTTTCGATTGTGAATCTTTTCAGACCCATAGCTACACAATTATGGGTTAATTATAGGGTGTTTTACTACTAAAGAAACATAGAAAAAAGTCAAAAAATGAATAAGCGATATTGGTGATTTCAGTTCTTTCCACATAATTTCTCAAAAATATGCGAAATTTTATGAAGAACAACTTTGTAGAACATTACTTTTCCAGGAAAGGTCATCTAGGGTGTCAAAAATTCGATTTTTGACCAAAAATCGTATAAACTCCGCGCTGCAATTGCCAAATCTGGTGATCTTGGTCTTAAAAAATTCGCCATTAACCATATTTTGATGAAATAGAACGATTTTCTCGATAAACTTTCAAAAAAATGGCAAATACTAAATGATGACGAATACTGGTTAATGACGAATTTTTTAAGATCAAGACCACCAGATTTGGCAATTGCAGCACGGAGCTTATAGGTTTTGAAGTTGGTGACCAAATTTAGTGTAAACTTTCACAAAAATTGCCTGAACTGCAATATAGTTTGAATATTGAAACGAAAATCGTTTAAATTTGAATTGTTCAAAAATCCGCAACTGGCATTTCCGAAAAACAACCTTTATAACTTTTAACTTCCACATTTCAAATCGACTTTTATAGGTCACTTTTCATAGCAATTTTTTCATAACGATGTTAAAACATTTTAACAGCGTTTATAACGCTGTTAAAATCAAGGAACGAAAAAATGGGTGATATCACCCAAAATTCACCCATCCAGTGGGTGGTATCACCCAAATCACCCACAATCACCCATTGGGTGAATCACCTAATATCACCCATCACCCACTTGGTGAATCACCCATCATCACCCTTGGGTGATGGCACCTTTTCGCCCCCTGGTTAAAATTAACAAAACTGCTTCGCAGTTTTATGAAACACTTGAAATAACTCATTGGGCAAAACAATGTTCAAAACCAAAACAAACGCTGCGTTTCTTTGCTCTGCCTTCTAGTAATTTTTTCCATTTTGTGAAAAAATATATTTAAAAAATAGAGTTTTCTTTATTATTCAATAATAATTACGAATTTTTCACGAAAATGAAAACAAGGAAATATCACGTACACTTTTTTGACATGTCCTAAATGTTTTAATTTTCATATCGGCTTATATATATAAACAAAATAAACAATCTAAAAAGCAGATGGGCTTGAATATAAAATAAAATAATGAAATCAATCGAATGTTACTCGAAATTTTTTCTTCTCTTTCTTCTTTTATTTATTCCAAAACATTTGTTTTCTCTAGAACAACCAGGAAAAACAGGAATAATAACTCTTTATAAACACGACCATTTAAGAGGTGATATCTCGGAAGTTCGAACATCCGCGGAACTAGGCAAACTGAGTATGGAATATGAAAATTGGGATCAAAAGAAAACAAATGTGCATTAGAAGTGATGTGCAACCTTAAAAAATGCCCAATTTGGCCTCTAGGAAATTTGTACCTTCCGCAGATTTTTTACACTTTAGTATTTGGGGAATAACTCTTGATCCATTTACCACCGAAAAAAATCCAATTTCGGTGATCTTGGTGACGTTTGAAAGCTGGGAACACGAACTACAACTTTCTTATAGAGTATGTGGGGCCATATAATAGAAAAAGTGGTCGAAAAACTAGGTTTTTCGCAAAAATCAGGGTCTCTCGAGAGGTCAAAAATTCACAGAAATGGCTCTCATTTTTGAAACGTATTTCATGACGATTTCCGGACGCTAGCCATTTGGAAATCGTCCGAAAATCTGGACCCATTTTCAGACGGCGTCCGGAAACGAGTTCGAATTTGCCTGACTATTGACACGAAAACCTTGAATTTTAATTTTTTTAATACGCTTAATTATTGGGTGTATTTAAAAACATAGACGGCATTCTTTATAGCTCGACGAGACGAAAAAACGATATCAAATTTATCTAAATGTGATAATTGTTTTTGGGTTATTGAAACGAAAACCCTGAATCAGAGTCAGAGTTTTCGTTTTAATAACCTAAAATAATCATCAAATGGGATAAATTTGGTGTCGTTTTGTTCGTCTCATCAAACTATAAAGAATGCCGACTTTGTTTTTTAAATACACCCAATAATTAAGCGCATTTTAAAAAAATGTAAAATTCAGAGTTTTCGTGTCAATATTCAGGCAAATTCATCCCATTTTCGGACGCCGCCTGGAAATGAGTCTAGATTTTCGGACAATTTCCAGACGGCTAGCGTCCGGAAATCGTTGTAAAATACATTTTATGACTGCTAGCACGGACCTTATTGTTCAAAAATTTCTCCAAATCGGCTGATTTTTTGTACTCGGGGTTTTCGGGTATGGGGAACACGAATCCGAAGAAATTTTTGAATTTTGTCCTCGGGGTGCTCCCTATGCGGAAGGGTACCTCCAAAAAGGGTAAAAAATAGATTTTCCAAACATGACTCCATTCGGCTGATTTTTTGTGCTCAGGATTTTAGGATATGGGGAGCACTAATTCATAGGTGTATAAGGGGGTGGTCGTTCAGAGCGGTTGCGGTACGTTTGACGACCTTTTTTTTGGTCAACGCGCTTCACGTCACAAATTTTTTTAACGTGCCGTGCCGCAAGCGCATGCGGTACGTTTTTCATTTTTCCCTTGCGGCATGCGATACGTTTTCATTTTTCGGGCCTCATGCGGCTGTATCAGGGTGGGAGGCTCCCACCCCCTATTTTCCTATGCACTAATTAAACCACGAAAATTGTGCTTGCGGACTATTAAACGTATACAATAAATCAAAATCTGGAGAAAAAATTAGTTGGTTAATTGGATTTGTTCATATATTAATTTCGGGCTTATTTCTTAGGATAACTACTTTATGCTATTTTTGAAAAAATTAATTGTTTAATTTTTCTACGCTACATCTTAAACCTTTTTTATACCGAAAATTAATGTTTTATAATAAACATTTTTCATTTTAAACATAATCTGGACCTTGAAAACAGGATTCTTGTCCTCGATGCACAATAAAAAAACTTCGTATACTAATGGCTTAATTGGTTTCCGCAGTAGGATACCTAGCCTATTCTGGTTCATTACAAAACTGGAAGACCGAACATATATATAAAAGTGAGTCAAACGGTTATGTTCCATGCAATTTAGGGCCTGAAAATGTCCTCGATGGCAGCTACAAAGTTTGTGGTAGGTGCCTCATCATTATTTGCTGGATTAGCTTCATTAGCATGTTTAATTGTAATTCCATCACTGTTTAGTAAGATTAATGAAATTCAAATGAGGGTTAATGATGGAGTACAAGTGAGTTTAAAGGACCAGTCGGTCGGAAAAAAGTTGCCATTTTTGTTGATATTCGGAAAGTTCATAAAAAATGGAGCATTTTTTACGGTAAATTCTGAATCGTTGTCGTTTTCGAGATAATTGTGTATGAAGTTAGAGATTTAAAATTTTGTGTATTGCAACGAAACAATGTACATGATAGTTTTTCCCTGAATCAATAAAATCTGTATATTGAGAAGAAAATAATTCAAAATCCTTGAACATTTAAAAATAAATACAGCATTTTTTATTTTGAATTTTTTTCTTCTCAATATACAGATTTTATTGATTCAGGGGAAAAACTTAGGTACATGTTTTCGTTGCAAAACACAAAATTTCAAATCACCAACTTCATGTACAATTATCTCGAAAACGATAACGACTCAGAATTTACTATAAAATAAAAATTGCTCCATTTTTTATGAACTATCCGAATATGTACAAAAATAGGCAACTATGAATATATTTAGGTCTTTCGTGTCAACACAGACTCTGCATGGACTCAACTTATGGAAGTGCAACTTGCCGTAACTCCTCCATCCCAGCCTCTTGAAAATCCATTTACTAGTATTTTTGCACGTCAAAAAAAGCAGGCTCTTCCACCATGGTGTCAATGTGGGCCACCAGAAGTTCCAACATGTCTACCAGGACCTCCCGGCCTACCTGGATCACCTGGTCAGCCAGGTCAACCTGGAAATCCGGGTAGTAATGGGCAGCCTGGTCAGCCCGGTCAATCTGCAACTTGTCCTGAACAACATGTAGCTTGTATTAGTTGCCCCGCTGGATCTCCTGGACCTCGCGGTCCAGATGGACAACCTGGTAATCCTGGTGTTCCTGGAAATCCTGGTATCACTTATGAACCTGGTCCTCGAGGACCATCTGGGCCTAGAGGTGATGTTGGACCTCCTGGAAGTCCTGGACAACCCGGAGAACCTGGAAGTCCTGGTCAAGGTAGACAATTTAATCATTCCCATAACATATATACGCTATCGATAACAACTTTTGCAAAACCTCCAAAAAGGTCATTCTGATTGATTATCCGATCTCAGCGCACAAAAAAGCTTTTTAGACAGAGATTTATTCTAAATCCATGAGTTTTTTGAAATTTTCATAGAAATTCCGGAAAAAATTTTCAAGAAAAACTCAAAACACATTATTTTATTACAACTCTACAAAACGATAAAAAAACTGAGGCTTACAAGTAAACATCACGAACTTGATTTCCTAGATTTTGACAAAAAGTATCAAAAAATGTTTGTTATGGTGCCCCTATAAACGTACTATAAGAATTTTTTCCCCAATCCTTACCGTTTTCGAAAAAAACAGCAAAAAAGTTTAAAATAAATATACACTTTCTACTTGGTTAAAAAAATAAGATATATTATTCTTGCATGTGTAGTCCAGCGGATATGCGATGGCTTTATCATTTTGCAGTCCGGGGTTCAATCCCCGGCGGAGAAAAATTTTTTATTTTTTTTATAATTTTTATTACAGTCAAACCTCCATATAGTGACACCCCTTGTGTATTACCACGAAAGACAAAAATTGAAAAAATTTTTTCGTAAAATATTTTTTTTTGAAAAAATTTTTTCAGCAGTTCGCTAGCATTTGCCTTCTTCTGCAAAATG
>OZJO01019263.1:0-13296 GCA_900406225.1 Acrobeloides nanus | reverse complement strand
TACCCCTAAAAATGATTTTGTTGGGGTTAAAACTTATAACCCCTAATTTTGACGCATTTTTTTCAATTTTTTGACCCTCGAAAAATTTTTTCAGAATTTTTCGATGCGCGTAATCGATTTTTCGTGCCCGAAAATCCCCGAGTACCAAAAATCAGCCAATTTGGAGAAAAAATTTTTTTTCGAGATCTGGCCCTAAAGTGGTAATTTGTTCAAGAGCGGGAGCACTTACCCCCCTCCCCTGTAGCTACGCCACTGCTTTCTCTTAGGAGTATCAAAAAAAGTTTTCCTAGAAGTGTCAAAATAAATAAAAGTTATTTATCTTAAATTTGAAAAGTTTGAAAACTAAAACGAAAATTTCAGGAATACAAATGTTTATTTTTGCTCTGTTTATGAAGTTGCGCGCTGAAAGTATTACTTAGCTTCAAAAATTTTAAATTATTGTGACTAATGAATTCACTATATAACGATGACCAGTGGACGTTTAATGAGAAAATTCGGCTAATCGATTGTTTTCTATCTGATTCAAATATGTAAGAATTTAATATTTTCTATGCTTCATACACGGTTGCGCGATTTGTGAGAAAAATGTACGAGAAATTGAAAGTGCTTCAAATTTGTTTGGTTCTGGGAAAAGTGTCTTATTTTGATGAGCTTGAGCAAAAAAAGATTTGTGGATCGAGATTTAGTAAAATAAAGCTTGTAACGATACTTTCCAAATAATCTAATACTTTCATCATCCTCAGATATTGGGACTTCCTCCTCCAACCCATTTTCTCATGGGGGAAGGGGGAGGGCTTCCTTCTCATTCGGTCGGTAGAATTTCGGCCCCTAATTTCTCACTCATCGAAGGTTTTTGGACGACAACTTGCTGGGAAGGGTTTGGGGCAGATGTAATGTAGGGCAAGGTGAACGTCTCCCCTTCATCTTGCCCTATATGATTCTCATTTTTAGAGACAGCATTGCAAGAAATTTGACAGAAGATTTTGGTAAAAATCGACCAAAAAATTTCTTTTCAATCAAGGTAAAATTTCCAAAATCTTTAATATATAAGAAACTTATTTATTTTATTTTTAGAATTGCAACACAGAGCTTAACAATATTATACAAGAACCATTTCCTGGACATTTAAAAGAAGGTCTACCGGAAAAATATAGCAAAAAGCAGATTCTCGAATCATGGATGAAGTATTTTCAAAAACAAGTAGTTTTCAATTTTTAAAATAAAAAAAACAGAAAAATTAAGGAAGAAGCGCGTCGACAATTCGAGGAAAAGATGAGAACTGTAAAATTGAGAAAAGTTTGGAAATTAATCGAAGATGCTAGGGAGGGAAAAGTTTCTGAAGAAGAATTAAATAGGCTTTACGAAGAAAGATTGGCTAAAGATGAAGAGGTAGGTCATAAAAAATTTTTACAATTTATTTTGTTGTTCAAGGTGCAAGATAGGACAACTTTCCTAGAAAATTGAAAAAAAATTCTGATAGCCCTCCTTATGTTTTCAGCAAAAATTGAATATATTCATTCAATAAGCCTTAACCCTTATGATTTTTGTTGGAGTAAAAAAGTACCTCGACACATCTCCCTATGCTATTTCCACATCCTCCTACTGACCAGTCTTTGCCCTTCACACATCTAGTCACTAGTTTAATTTTTTAGAAAGGGGAAGCGTATAACCAACGAGTAGCATCTTTGGTCAAAAAACTACCAACAAAGAAACTTTTCAAAACCAAAAACATCCAAGAAGTGTTAAACATTTTAAATAGCCCAGAAAAATCTCCGACAAAAAGCGTAGGTTCTCCCACAAAGAGTGCTACATCGGATTGGACAGAATCCTTCGACGAGGAAGAAAATGAAGAGGAGATTCCTGAAGAGATTACTGGTCCAGTAATACCAACCCTACCGAATGCAAAAGAAATCCCTCAATTCCATGAAGTTGGAGAAATGAAGCCACAAAAAGTTATGAAAGTTGCAGAGGAGATTAAAACTGAAGAGATGGTTACATCGCCAGTAAAATCGCCAAAAGTTGTAGCAAGTCCAGAAAAGAGAATGCTTAGAACGGTAAAAGTTGTTTTATTTGATTTCATTAACTTTCCTATTTTCATAACTTTCTTCGCAAAATTAGTAATTTTTATATTTGTAGCTACCAACTCGTTCAAGATCTGAAGTTTCGATTGAAGTTTCACCCACTATACCTAAATCCACCGAAGTTCTTCCAACAGAAGCATCAACCCTAGGAAAGGGACGTGGGGCTAAACGCAAGATTTCACCTCTTAAAACTACTGTTGAAGGACAAGAAGTTCAAGTGCCAGCTGTAAAAAGGTAGCCTTTAACAGAAGATTTTTATGAACTTTCTCCCAGTTCACCCATATGTGGCTCCCCGCATAAAAATGTGAATATGCAAAATTTTTGAATTCTGACAACAAAATTAAACAAAGACTTTTGAACGCGGGATCGAACCCNAGATTTCACCTCTTAAAACTACTGTTGAAGGACAAGAAGTTCAAGTGCCAGCTGTAAAAAGGTAGCCTTTAACAGAAGATTTTTATGAACTTTCTCCCAGTTCACCCATATGTGGCTCCCCGCATAAAAATGTGAATATGCAAAATTTTTTATGAATTTTGACATTAAAACAACAAAAGACTTTTGAGCGCGGGATCGAACCCGCATATGAGTGAAAGCTAAGCATGTTAGCCAATCGGCCATGTTTAAACCTCCAAACCTCATGATATGGTAATCGTTTTGAAGTTCTCGGATAGCGATTGGCGATTTTTTAAATTTTGACCCTTGCCTGCACCTTTTTCCTCTTTGGTGCTCCGTGGTACAACTTCCGTCCGCCATGTTCCTTGATCAATTTATAGAAATTTAAAAATAATTTTTCCAAGTTTTTGAGGAGCTTTAAAATTTTTGTTTCAGGGGCTCCTTATTAAAAATTTTTAGACGCCGCAGTGGCCGCTCAGATGTTTCTTCTCTCGCATCACCTGGTCCCATACCTGTTTCACCAAGTTTTGGCGAAAGAACTGGTGAAATCACTTCTCCAACACAATCTCCTCCATCTTCCTTAGTATCACCTAACAAGGACAGGTTTAGAAATCCTTGTTTATTATTTTAAAAAAGTTTTAGACGATCATCGCGTCTGAGTGAAGGCGCTCCTCCTATGATAAAAGCTGAAGAACCCATGGAAGTTGATATCGATCAACCAGATTTGGGAATTAAAGAGCTAACTATCGACATTCCGCCTGTTACAACAGCTCCATCAGTTCCATCAATTGGTATACTTTTTAAAAAGATAAAAATTGACTTTTTTAGGTAAACTTAAAGAAAGTTTGGGTATAACGGCAAATGTTGGCACTCAAACGAATCTTTCTATCAGGCATCGATTACCAAAGAAAGAACATGAAGCGAGATTTTCCAGTCCACATAGAGCTAGGAGAACTAGCTCGAGGGGTAAGATCAGTATTCAAACAAGATGAAAAAACAAAGAGCGGAAGAAGGAAGAGGCCATTTATATGAAAAAAGCTATTTTTAGTCATTTTTGACAAAGAACGCGACTTTTGAACAAAAAATGACATTTTTAATCATTTTTGTAAAATTGCGAAATTCTTTGTAGCCCCTAAAGCACCCCTATTCTCCACTAACAGCTATTTTGCTAGCTTATCCTAATGGGATGGGCCTAGAGAAAGCAGTCTTGTGTTATGCATTTCTCATGTAATGTGCCCTCATAAACATTACTTATATTTATGGAAAAGACACCCATATTGGGCAAAAGTAGTGATGCGTCGAAATAGGAAAAGTAGAAATCAAAACGAAATCGAAATTTGGGTCAAAATTTGATATTAAAATTCAAAATTTTTTGTAAAAGTTTTGAAAATTTGAAAGAAAAATGAACAAAAAGTTAAAAATTAGAGAATTTTAGTTTTTGAAGGAAAAATATAACGACCACAAAATGGAGTAGCCAAAAGGGCGGGGAAGGGGGATTGCCCCCTGTTCAGGATTGAGGCAAGTTTGAGAGTGGGAAAATTTTAAAACTAAGTAATTCCGGTGGGAAAAAGATTTCGCCAGAATTCCCCTGGATAAATCCGGATTTGTCCCTGTTCCTGGAAAAATTTGAAATTTTTTCTAATGGTTCCCCCCCCCCCATGTTTTTGCCCAAAATTTTTTCATCAACAAATGCTATTTTTCTATAGTATTCAACCCCCTCCCCCATTTCGTGAGGCAGTGGCATAGGAAGAAGAGTCTACTATGAGATGCCTTATATAACAAAATGTTTAGCCTGCATGAGCACTTTTTAAGTCCTATTTTTATAACTTTTAGGCAAACTTACTCAACACACCGGTGTCCAATGCGAACGAGTTATGTTCAACCCAGATGATGAAATTCACTATACAGAAACTGGTCCAACAACACCTTTTATTCCATCAATTTATGTGGGCGAAGAAGATGAGCAAAAACCTCGCATTAAACCCCGGAAAACTGATGCTTCTACCATCGCAGAAATCGAAGCTGAGCGAAAAGCAGAAGAGAATAAAGTCCAACCAGTATCTTTGCCATTAAAAAAATATGTTAGTTAAAAATATTTTAGATGGTGGAAGAAAAGCGAAAATTACGAAGTCCAACAAAAGAAATGAAACTCTTGGTTAAAATCGGATTGGAAGAAACAGATCCTTCTGCACAAGTCAAAGAAGGTTTAAAAAATTTTCTGATGATTTTGTTTAATTGATTGCATTTTTAGAGCCAGTTACACCTCCGGTTAAAGCATCCGCTAAAGATCGACGTTCGTCAACCCGACAAAAAATTATAGATCCAAAGAAAAGTGAAGACAGTCCAGCCACCAAAAATAAAGTGGAAATTTCACAAGCATTGAATCTGATCTCTCAATATAAAGAGTCTTATATGTTCAAAGATGTTCCTACAGATAAACAAGCGCCTAATTATAGCAAGGCTATTAAAAAGTAATAGAATTTTTAAAAACTTATGGTCATAGGGTCTAGATCCCAGTGATGTAGGCAAGAGGGAGAGCGATTTCGACGCATCACTACTGGGCCCCCTATGCTCCTCCCCTCGGATGCCTGAGCATCTAGCCTCACTGGGCCTTCATGATGCCCTCGAGGTCCAGTGCCGAAGGGCGGGTATTCGCGGAGCCGTAACCCCTTGGAGTGTGCCCTTGGAGCAGGCTTATGATCCCATATAGCCGAGTATCCTTTGCTGTGGGGTCTTGGCACCTTTCAGTCTCTGATTCCAATCAGACCAATAGATATAAAATCATATTTTAGACCAATGAGCTTNTATCCTTTGCTGTGGGGTCTTGGCACCTTTCAGTCTCTGATTCCAATCAGACCAATAGATATAAAATCATATTTTAGACCAATGAGCTTAAACAAAATGAAAAAACTTATCGAAGACGATACCATTTCCACTATGGCTGATTTAAAACACTACCTCAGCCTAATGTTTTGCAATGCAATTATGTTCAATAGCTCGGAGTTAGAAGTGGTAAATGCTGCAAAAGAAATGCGAAAATATGCAGCTGGTATATTTCGAACATTGGTAATCAGCTTCACTTGTTCCAGAAGTCAAAAATTTTTTAGGAGATTAACAAATCCTTTGCACAAAGAGCTCAAGCAGCAAGAGCATCGAAGAAACCATTGCCAGGAAAAACTGAAGCGACTATTACTCCTTCGCCAACACCATCGGTTGCAACATCGGTAGTTTCGACGGAAAGTGTTGTAACCCCTCCAAAAGGAAAAGATTTTGTTACCAGGAAAACTTTTGTTAGAAAAGCTATTCATACCAGAAGAAAGATTCCAAAGAAGCATAATTAATTTATTTAACTATTGAATATTTTTGTTAAAAATATTGTATGGAGAAAGGGTATTTTTCCANAAAGCTATTCATACCAGAAGAAAGATTCCAAAGAAGCATAATTAATTTATTTAACTATTGAATATTTTTGTTAAAAATATTGTATGGAGAAAGGGTATTTTTCCATGAGTACCAAAAAATATATGTCAAATTATGTAATGTTTGGTTTTAATTTTATAAATCTCCTCATTTGAAATTGCGAAATAGAAAAATTGGGCAAAAACATAATGAGAGCAAGGGGATTTTCCTACTTAAGAGAATGGGAGAGGGGGGAACACCCCTGCTTTCCCCTCCCCTAGTTATACGACGCAGTACCAAAATTCCGAAAAGGTGTAGTCACTAGAGTTTGCAGTTGACCAAAAATTTTGGAATTTGACTTGACTGAGATAGTCAAGTCAAATGTAAATTTTTAACTTGATTGAATGAAAAAAATCAATTTTTCAGTTTTGACTAGACTTGACTAAATTTTTTTCAAAAATATTTTTTCACTTGACTAAACTTGACTTGAATGGGGGTAGTCAAATCAAGTCAAATAATCTGACTTGACTGCAAACTCTAGTAGGCACAGAGCCGTACCCAGGATTTTGTCATGGTGGTATAAGATCCCAAGGAGGTCAAAAACATAAGGGGGCACGTTGGATTTTTTCAACTTTTTTTGGCCCTTGGGGTGGGGGTACATGTACCCCATGTACAGCTTTGTGTAGGCAAGGATCAAAATTTAAAAAATGTCGCCAATCGACTCAGCTCCCCGAACGCTTCAAAATGAGTATCATATTATGGGGTTTTGTATTTTTTACCCATGGCTGAGTGGCTAACGTGCTCTGTCTTCACTCATAGGGCGCGAGTTCAATCCTGTGCCCAAAAGTAATTTTGCAAGCATGTTGAAGGGTTGATGAAAAGTTGGTGAAAATTTGATGAAAAGTTCAATAACTAGATCAGAACAATTGTTGGCTTTTTTTAAAACCGCCGGAATATTTTTGCTACCAACCCTCTAGAGATTCATTTGCATCGAGTTCTGAGAACTTGAAGTTTTCGAGTTTTCGGACCCTTTGGTCTGGGTCAAAAACTGAAAATGTTCAAATTCTCATGATTGATGAAATTAAGTTTCTAGTGATTTGTAATCGAAACGCACTTTTTTTTGGCAGATTTAAATCCAAAAAGTTGCTTTGATCGAGTAATTGAACTTTTACCAACTTTTTCAACATGTTTGCATTCAGTCTTACAATCAAATATTCCCGAAACTGATATAAATATCCAATCATTGGCCTCTTATTATGGATTCGGAGGAATTTTTAATTGATCACAAAGCAAATACACGAAAGTGGCAGAACTTGTAGTCGTTAATTTGATTGATTTACAGCTATATTATTAGATTTAATGGTATTCTAGGGATTGTCAATAACACTTACTGTCAAGTTAATAGAATGAAAATTAATCATTTACATAAATTCGGACCAAATTTATTATAGCCGATTTGGCGAAAACTTCGAGAAAACCGAGTTATAAGGAAGTATATTATTTTGCAACTTATTTTTTCATATTATTTTTGAAAATTCCATGAATTCTTGGTGTTATTATCTGTGTTGCATTGTCCTGTTCGATCTTAATTTTGTAATAAGCTTAGAAGCAGTTCTAAAAATAGATAACTTTGCTTCTTTATTTATAACCGAGGAAGCTTTAAACTTAATTGGAGGAAATGTAACACTAAATTTACCAAAAGCTGAAAGATCTTGCTCAAACGGGACGATGTTTTATTGGGAATCGTTGAATAACTCTTTGCCAATCTTGGATATTATTGCTAATAGTTCAGCTTATTCAGTATCCTCTACTTCAGGATGTAGTTTTTGTTTGGTTACAGAAGATGGAAATGCTTATCAACCAATAGATAATGACAATTTTGAGATTTATTTTATCCCTTATTGTGTTGGTAAGGTTTTTCTCCAATTTAAAAAATCTTATTGATCGATTTTGATGCTCTACTATCTTATTTGTAACCTTTAGATGAAGATTGTCGCACATATGGAGTCATCTATAGTTGGCCACTAAGCACTAATCCATCATTTAAAAATGGAGACAATCAAACTTACAACACACCATGGCCAACTTATGACAGTCTTGGTCCAAATTCTAATTATTTCAAAGTTGTTGCTATCGGTTGCCATGGTTGTGCGGTAATTATATTTTAACAAAACCAGTTCAGATCATTTCAAAATTATAGGAATTACAACAAAAACCAGTGTGTGAATCTAATGTTATCGGGTTAGATAGCGAAATAGACCAACAAGCTATCATCGACAATATTGATGTCGATAATACTTATAATGTGAGCATCTTTATTGTGGTTACATGTCTTGGAATTCCTGGTGTCATCGCTTATATCTTCGTATTGCATGTAAAAATAACAATTTTTGTCTTTAAAACACATTGAATTCAAGATTTTTTATACATCGAAGGAATTTTACTCAATACCGGTTTACAACCTTATGTTTGTCATGGGCATTGGAAACGTTGTCTATATTTTGGATTTTATATTCAGTGACCTGTTTGGAGCGTATTATATGGGTCAAGATATTGTTCGAGTAAAAATTTTATATTAGAGACGTTGATCCTTGCTATAAGTTCATTACAAGGTTCCGAAAAAGTCCAAGTTGCAAAAAAATTAATCCTTATGTTATTTAGTCAACAATATAAAAAAATTTCAGGTGACGGCTGCCGGCAACAGTGCATTTGCTTTATTCGATTACTTCATGATCTTAAATTTGGCTATCAATCGATGGGATATTTTGGGAGGTTTAAACCTGTTCCCTTCTGTTAATCGATCCTATTTTTCCAAGGTGTTTTACATCTGTTTTGTCTGACCGAAAAAAGTTTTAGATTGGAATCGCTATCGGAATCGTCTTGGCTGTGATTATAGGTGTCATCTGTTCAATACCTGGATATGGATATATAGCTGTATATGTTCCACCGTTTTATGGCGGACCATCTGTCACTACTTACTCAGATGCCAATTATAGCTCACAATTTACTATTCTAAATTCTTGTATTGAAGCCTTTCTCTGTATCACGATATTCTTATATGTTTGGATCATCCTAAGAATCATATATCAAGTAAGCTTACGAAAAAGGGCACTATAACTTTCGCCACGACAACTTTCGCCATGTTGCCAAAAAACTAACTTTCGGCACATAACTTTCGCCACGTTCGCGTCAATATACATATTTATTGCAAATCAGGCAACAATTAGTCTGAAAATAAATATATTTATTGACAAGAAATTAGTAAAAGTTACGCGGCAAAAGTTACGTGGCGAAAGTTAGTGCGGCGAGATTCGTGGCGAAAGTTATAGTTCCCGAAAAAGGAGTATCAATACGAATTTTAGCGTTTCATCATTAAAGAATTGCTGAACAAAAAAGAAATTCTTTTGTTTCTACAGACAATGATACCTTGTTTGTTTCTTATAGTAGGAACAGTATATAATTTGATCCCATATGAAACGACTTGGGCAAATTTTGCACAGTCTTGTATTTTTGTTTTGGAAGCATCCCAAACACCGTTTATGTATATATTGTTGAATAAGTAAGTGTCATTTCGAGTCAAATAGATGAAAATTTAGGACTTTGAGAAAACAATTGATGATGAAGTTTTTTGGAAAATCATCAGCAAAAAACAAACAAAGCACACCACAAACTATGACGATAAATTTACATTAATGCTTAAGCATTGTTACTTTCTTTTCCAAAATGAAAAAATCTATACTCTTATATTGTTTTTTTTCTTTTAATTATTTTATTGTGATATAGACCAAAAATAAACTTTTATTTGAATTTACGGTTTTTACACATGTTTATAAGTTCCATTATTATAATCTGGCTCTTCTGGTGGCCATACTCCAATAAATACAGGTAAAATCTAAAAATCTGATAGATATCATAACATCTCAACATACTCGATTAAACGAGACTTGATCTTTGAACCGATACCCAACTTTTGGAGTAGGAGTTGAACCGATTTCAATATACTCCATGTTGTTCAAAACCGAAGTCAAAGATTTCCAACTGTTGTCAATTGTTGGTTTTCTAAAAGAGCTTCAAAAAGAGCGACTTAAATTACCCAAATTTAACAAAATTTGTCCATGATGCACCGAAGAATTCTGCAACTGCAATATCCGAAGCGTTTAATAAACCTTTTTCTTGTATCGGTAGCCATGTGGTATCATCCATGAAGATGAATGGAAGTTCGGCTCCGTGTCGAACGGCTAAAAACTGGTTAGATGTCATTATTTGTCAAAAATCTAACGAGTATATCCTGGAATCTGTCGAACAAATGCATCAACTTCTGAGTAATAACTAAATTCATAAACATAGACATTTGAATTGTTCTGGAACAGATGGAATTCAGCTTCTTTGGCAGCATACCCGGTCCAGAAGAATGATGTTCCGAGCTAAAAATTTATTCTAACTCGAATTATTGTTTGATCTTTTGAAAAATCGACAAAAGATGGCAGAGTTTTCCCTATATTGTGACTGCCTATATTGTTTATCCTAGCAAAATGATTGATCTCATGTCATTTTTGTTGTCAAGTTTAGCAGTCTAAAAACCTACTTCTACCGCAAAATTAACCATCGCCAGATGATCGTCATCTGCAGTACCATGAGCTAAGAAAAAATTTTCTAGGATTTGAACTGCTAGCTGGGATTTATTCCCCAGCATTCTAGAAAAGTGACTGGCAAATCTCGAAGTCACATAATCTTTCGTATATTCTGTTATGTTATTACTAGGTGTCTCTAAAAATAATATTTTTAGAAAACTTCAAGTTCTCTTACCCATCAACGCCCATTCATCTCGATTTGTCCCGATTATCATGGGGATTTCCTTTGTTCTGCTTTTATATAAATTTCTAGGGACGTCCGGGAAAAAGTAGTTGTCTTGAACCATGTTCCAGCATACTTCATTGCTTTTACCGGATGTCTAAAATCGCTCTTTTCAGAAGTCTAAGTTGACTATTTTTAAGAAAAAATTGAACATGGACACAGCGAAATGTATCACGATACGCCAAGCATATTATAAATATTGTTTAGGACGCATCAGAACACAACGTGTCCTTGCACCGCTGTGTCTAAGTTATATACTTAGGCTCTAATTGACAATATGAGTTCCATAGGTTTTTATGAGTCCAATAAAAAATTTATTTAAAAAAATATATAAAATGTATTAAAAAATAGAATATAAAGTTGAATAGACGGAGTGCAGAATATAAAGTTACAGAATATAAACTAGAATATAAAGTTAGATAGACGGGTGGAGGGAAAAATTAGTCGACATATTTTAAAGGAATTGAACTCAATGCCTACAGGATATTGAGTTCGTATTTCCTCTAGAATATGCTGAAAATTTTTTTACTTTCGTGGAATATACGAAACATATACTGAAAAAGATAGGTTAAGAGAAGTCCGGAATTAGTGCTATGTAGATGCCGCAGGCTAGACTTTAGGGCATCCCAAGTAGCCTCAATACTTTGCGTATGTACTTGCCGATCTGTGGGATCAACAAAGTACATTTTGACATAGTGCACAAATCAATAGTTTTAGGGCCTTCTGGTGATACTAAAAAAATTTGACTAGAAGAATCAGAAATGGGAAGACTTTTACTCTACTCGGCCCAGATGGGCAAGACATTGGATTTGATTTTATGCAAATAAATTCTCATTTTCTATTCTTTTTAACTATCTTTTTTAAATAAATTTTTTATTGAACTCAAAAAATCCATTGGGCTCATAAAATTTATGGGACTCATAAAAACCTATGGGACTCATATTGTCGACTAGAGCCATTTCTTATAGAATCTTCAATAACTTACAGACTCTCCAACGATACCCTGACTAATATTAAGATTCATAAGACAACTTTTCAAAGATCCGAAATTTCCTGAATTCCAATCAGTTGATGAGATACCGCACATCTGGCTAGCAAATAAATAATTTCGATTTGTTGATCCTAGAGCTCCTTCATAGCAGAGATATACAGTTCCAGATTCTTCAATTCCTTGTTGGAACAGGTCTAAAATGTTATTCGCATGGACAAAAAATTTACTTACCTCGAGAAAGTGGTGAATAAGTATGAGCTGACACTGAAGCAGCTCCAGCCGATTCTCCTGCGATTGTGATTTTTGTCGGATCTCCTCCAAAGTTAGATATCTCTTCTTTTACAAATTTCAATGCCTCTACCTATAAATCTCAAACTTCTCCTCTCAGTTGGTCTTTACCTGATCTAACATGCCCAGATTAGGTGGAAAATCATCGGTTAGTGTCGTGAAAAATCCTAAATATGTTTTTTGATCTTCATTATCAACTATACCTAAGAATCCAAGTCGATACTGTATACTAACAACAACGACTCCTCTAGAAACAAGGTTTCTTACAGTTCCGGCCAAGTTTAGGCGGTTAGAGCCAGAATTTAACCCACCACCGTGAATCCAGACCATTACAGGATATGGTGTTTGTGGTTTTACCTGAATTTGGTCAAGTTTATGTTGAAATGGGTAAAAATCTTACATTAGGTGTATAAATGTTTAAGTATAGACAGTTTTCACTCGTGTTAACGACAACTCTATGTTGTGGACAGCCATCTCTCCAATAAGTAGCGTTATAAGGATTTTGAGAGAATGTTGAAAGTGGTTGAGGTTTCTAAAAACAAGAACTTGATTCTAACATTAATATCAAAAAATCATTCAAGTTTGAAGGACAAAAAGAAAAAACAATCTTTTGAAGTCGTTTAAGCCATTTTACGCCAAAAACTCGATAATCTTACAGCATATCTCACTGGAGGTTGTGCAAATGGTATTCCATAGAAAACATCAGCCTGGCCATAATATAAAGCCGATGTATTACTTCCCTGATCAAAATGAAAGCCAAATAACGGTCCTCTTCCGGTATTTACATCAACCCTCTGACATTTTACAATATAAATACAACCTAGCAACAATATTATGTTTAGTACATTCATTTTTGAAAAAAATTTTTAGTAGCTCTTTGTATTTCTTAAATAGAGTATTAATTTTGGACCGTCTGAAAGATCGGGTCAATACTTTTTAAAGATTATTTTCTATTTTGGATACAAAAAAGCACGTTTTATTTCCTATTTTGGACGATTTTGATACAGAAAAGCACGTTTGGTTTTATCAAAATTGTTTATGTCATTCGAAAGCGGAATTATACATACAGATCCAAAGCACTGTCATAGTTCAATTAAAATCGTACTTTAAGTCGAACTATCAAACTTAAAGGACCAGTCCAGTAATTTACAACCATATGAAAAAATGATATATTCGGAAAGATCATGAAAAATGGAGCATTTTTTGTTTTTATGGCATGTTCTGAATCGTTGTAGTTTTTGAGATAATTGCGTTTGAAATTTGAATTTGTGTACAAGCTCTTCGTTGTAA
>OZJO01019260.1:0-15073 GCA_900406225.1 Acrobeloides nanus | reverse complement strand
GTACCAAAAATCAGCCAATTTGGAGCTAAAATAAAAAAGTTGAAAAAATTGATTTTTTAACATGGGGTTTTTGACCCCCGATAGGGGTCAAAAAAATTTTTTTCTCGTTAAAAAAATTTTTTCGGGTTAATATTTCTAGTTTTCATACAATATTAGGCTTATTTTACTTTACTCGATCGTTTTTCGCCGAAAATATTTTTTGTCGATAACCCGCAATGACTTTTCCCCCCCCCCTTTAAAGAAGCGCGTCGAAAATTTTTTTATCTTAGCAGATATAGAACTGTTCGAAGTTGGATCTGGGGAGGACCGTATTCTAAGTGTTAATCTTTAATAGTAATTTAGTCAAATTTCATCAAATTTGAGATGTATTTCTTGTAAAGTAATAACCGTCAATAGATTGTCTAACTTCTGACAAATCATATCAATTTTATTGAAATAAGATGATGACTTTTTGTGTTTCAAGAGTCTTAAATATTCCCAAACATCGCGTGATATGCTTAATGGTTTTTTTAACTCTTCTATTTTTCTTAATGAATGATAATTTCTATTCCAAGATGGTCTACAATAAAGTCTTTCGATTCAGTCTAACCAATTTATACGAACCTAATCGAAATAATCTATCTGAAACCGATCTAGAATTCAATTTTGATTACACATCATGGATAAATCGATTAGGTCTTAACAAGACTAACTTATTGGCATTACCATACTTTACTTGTTGGAAATTTTTCGACGATTTTGCTCAACACCATTACGCACCCCCTCCAGCGGTACGTAATTTTACTATACACTATCCTCCTGGTCTTGGAAGCCTTAATCCCACTTTAGTAAAGTGTGGTGACAAAATAATGACTAAACCATGGGATGTAGATTACTTTTTCGAGAATGTCAGTGCAAATATAACGAATCCGTATATTTTGATAACTCATGAAGGCGATCAATCAGTTGGTTATGACAAACATTTGAGCTATTTGAACGATAGTAAAATTATCATGTGGTATTCAACAAATGCTATTGGCAGGTAAAGAATGTCCTCATCTAAGATTTAAGAGACGATGTCTCGAAAAGTCGCACAAGGAATGGTGGTAGGAAAAAAGTGTTGCCACAAACTTGAAGCCTAGTTTATTTTTGAAACCGTGGTATACCCTAGGTTTTCGGGGTCACTGAACACGAATCTCAAGTCCGTTTTTGAATCCAACTTTTTGGTACCCCTGTACGGCAGGTCGACCTTTTGAACTTTAGGTCAAACTTCAAATGGGCATATCCAGCTAAATCCATATCTAATGGTTTTGGTGTAGTTGGAAAGCTGGTGAATTCTACTTCATTTTTTGTATATACAACTCCTAGTCAAAACTGCGTAGTTTTGAAGATAGAGCAATTTTCCTTATTTTTTAGGTCATTTTTAAGGCCCAAAAAGCACTATTTTCGATCTAACTCCTACGAGTTGTTCGAGAGCACTACGTTTCTTTGCCTATTATTTACTCCTAGCTAGTACCTACAATTTGAGTCACCGATCGCCGGTCAACGCGGAATACATTAAATAGAAAATGAACCCCGAAAAGGGTCGACAAAAATTTGAAAATTCTTTAGATTAGCGAAGTTTGCTATAATTTATATATATTCGGAAAATTCATGAAAAAATTTTGTTTTTACAGTAAATTCTGAATCGTTATTGTTGTCGAGATAATCGCGTTTGAAGTTGGCTATTTTTTGGAATTGGTTTAGAATTTGAATTTCCACCAAAATTNCAAATTCTAAACCAATTCCAATAGCCAACTTCAAACGCGATTATCTCGACAACGATAACGATTCATTTTCATGAATTTTCCGAATACATTATGGCAAACTTCGATAATCTAAAGAATTTTCAAATTTTTGTCGACCCTTTACGGGGTTCCTTTTCTATTTAATGTGTTTCGCGTTAACCGGCGATCGGTGGCTCAAATTGTAGGTACTAGCTAGGAGTAAATAATAGACAAAGAAACGTAGTGCTCTCGAACAACTCGTAGGAGTTAGATCGAAAATAGTGCTTTTTGGACCTTAAAAATGACCTAAAAAATAAGGAAAATTGCTCTATCTTCAAAACTACGCAGTTTTGACTAGGAGTTGTATATACAAAAAATGAAGTAGAATTCACCAGCTTTCCAACGACACCAAAACCATTAGATATGGATTTAGCTGGATATGCCCATTTGAAGTTTGGTCTAAAGTTCAAAAGGCCGACCTGCCGTACAAGGGTACCAAAAAGTCGAATTTAAAAACGGACTTCAGATTCGTGTTCAGTGACCCCGAAAACCTAGGGTATACCACGGTTTCAAAAATTGATTCCAATTTTCGTTACTATGGCCACCCTTCATTCAAGACTGGTTCGACATTTCGGGACATCGTCTCTTAATCCTTATGCCTTAAGGCTTATGCTTTAAGACTTATGCCTTATTTCTTAAGCCTTAGTCCTCAAGCTTTAGGCCTCAAGCCTTATGCCTTCGGATTTAAATTTTATGCCTTAAGGCTTATGCCTACAGTACCGAGCAAAAACATTGATTGGCCATAGAATGCCCAATCAAGATTTTTTGCTCGGTACTGTAAGCCTTAGGCCTTAGACTTTAAGCCTTAGGGCTTATGCCTTAGGGCTATGCCTAAGCCTTAGGCCTTAAAAAGGTAAAAAAGTTACAAAAAAAGGTAAAAAAAAAGGTTACAAAAAACAAGTTACTAAAAAGGGCAAAAAAAGTAACAAGAGAAAATATTGTCCTGTTTTTATTAATCACTCACCAGGTACTTAAAAATGAATGCCGGACAGTTGGTCGACTCGGACACTTGATCGATCGGACAGTTGGTCGACCGAACACTTGGTCGACCGGACAGTTGGACGACCGGACACTTGGCCGACCGGACATTTGGCCAACCGGACAGTTGGTCGACTCAGAACAGTTGGTCGACTAAGCCTAGGCCTAAGCCTAAGCCTAATGCCTAGGCCTAATGCCTAGGCCTAATGCCTATGCCTAAGCCTACGCAAATAGGTACTGGGTCCATAAATTAGTGACCACTTTTTTCAACAATTTTTTTTTCATCTTTTTCGGCGTAAAAACTGCATAAAAATGATTTAAATCTGGAAAGAGTCTTTGTAGTGTTAAATTATGACAGGTATTCGCCAACTTGTGATATATAATTTCCATTTAAAAAAATTTTGCAATCACATTTTTAATTTAGACATCCCAAACTAAGATCATTGCCTCTTGGATTACCTTTTGGATTACCTTTTGGTTACTACGCTGATCCCGATGTTACTGCAATAGTTCGCCTTAGTCGGCGACCAAAACCTTTTTATCAAAGAAAAACTTTGATCTATAGCAGTTTCGCAGTTAAAAATAATAAAGTACCACGCCTTGAAGCATTTAACCATATTATGAAAATCTTTGGAAACGACTCGGACGCTATTATAATAAGAAATAGAACTAGTCGAAAAGATTTTCTATTACATACGAGTGATTCAAAATTTATCATAAGTCCTCCAGGTAAAATTAAGTAAAAAATATTTACGGTAAAACGCAGAGTCAAAAAAACCAACCGTTCGGTTTTTATATCAATATACTCTTAAAATATTTGAAACAATTGAAATGTATGAAACTTTTGAAATCTTTTAACACTCCCAAGCCGGCCTCGGAGAGGTGTATATTCTAGTGTATTTTTCGATGCTCTTTCAGATGCACACAAAGAAAAAAATTTTAAAAATTGTTTTATCTAGTCAAAAATTCGAATTACTGAACCTCTATTACCGAAACCATCATTTTTCTTGTCAGGCTCATAGCATCTTGTAGAAATTGAATTGAGAGTTCGTTGACAACTCACGTGAAAGCTGGTGATCTGTGCTACAACTTTATATAGATATCTATAGCAATGATCAGAAATTGTTGGCCATAGCCCAAAACGGTAAAACAACTCATTTTTTGGTAAAAAGAAATAAGTTAGTTAACATAGGTTTTGGGATTTTGCTACGCTAAAAATATCAAAAAATCATCATTTTTCAAGAATAAATTAGCTTTAACTCAAAAAATTCCTGTACTAACATACCAAACCCAATATACCAAAATGTTCCTGGGAATCTGGGCCACAAATTTTCAATGATTGTTCTTGACAAAAATCTCCGTAACCGGGTCAAAAATGCTGATCTTTGCCAAAAATCCGGTCGAAAAATCGAGGCATGCTCAAAGATTGGAGTATAACATTTTATTGAAGCGAAAACTTGCTATAGATATCTATATAAAGTTGTAGCACAGATCACCAGCTTTCACGTGAGTTGTCAACGAACTCTCAATTCAATTTCTACAAGATGCTATGAGCCTGACAAGAAAAATGATGGTTTCGGTAATAGAGGTTCAGTAATTCGAATTTTTGACTAGATAAAACAATTTTTAAAATTTTTCCTTTGTGTGCATCTGAAAGAGCATCGAAAAAATACACTAGAATATACACCTCTCCGAGGCCGGCTTGGGAGTGTTAATATTAAACGAGAAATGTTTGTCTGTTTGTGTCACCGAATTTTGTGACCTTAAGTCCACTCCCATTACGACTTAGATTTTTGGAAAGAGCTCGGTGCGAGAAGAAGAAAAACGACACCCAAATCATGAGAGTATCCCCCTCTGGAAAAAAATTAAAAATTTTCATTTTTACCTTTTAGCTTAGGCATTTGGTCTCCCTCTGGACATTGTGGCAAAAAAAGAATACATGTGCGCAAAAAATACTTTGTACGCAAAAAAAATATTATGCGCAAAAAATATTGTGTGCAAAAAAATTATTTTATGCTAAAAAAAATTATTATGGGCTCCAAGGGTCTGTGTGAAATATATTTTCATTTAAATCTTTTAATATTTTTTTAGGAGTAGGATTGGATTGTTTTCGAACATGGGAAGCTTTAGCTTTAGGAACGATTCCAATCGTACTACGGAATGGGATGGAATCTGTGTATGAAGGAATGCCGGTTATGGTGGTAAACAATTGGACAGAAATTACTAGAAGCAGTTTAAACGAGTTTCAAGCAACACGATTAAAAAATCTCAGCCGCGATGGTATCCCATGGAGACCCAAACTTTGGCTTAGATATTGGCTAGACGAGATCGAAAATGTTAGATCAGATTTTATGTCAAAAAATTGTATTTAGATTTATTTGATATATAATAATAATAATAATAATACATTATTGGGCAAAACAGTGTAAGGAAACAAGATGTTTGTTTTGTTTTTGCGCGTTCAAGTCATTCTTAAATTTATGAAACACTTGAAATAAATTTTTATAACTATTATTTTTTTAATTACATGTTTTTTGTTTTAGTTTAGATATGAAGCTTCAAAAACAAAACAAATGCCGCGTTCAGACCCCGAAATAATCCACCCCGGTGGAACACACCACTCATTGGGTGGATCACCCAATGGGTGCAGAACACATGCACCCAGTGGGTGGTCCACCCATGGGTGGATAACCCAATGAGCGAATCACACAATGGGTGAAAACCCCACGGGATGGAACATTCAATGGGTGGACAACCCACTGGTTGTATGTGTTCTTCACCCAGTGCATGATCCCCACTATCAGCACCAATATTTTTATTTTACCAGTATTTGAATTTTTAGGGGATAACCCCCTAATTTTTACAAAAAATTTTGTTAAAAATAATATCACCATCGTGTTCTCCATAGCCGGAAACCCCCGAGTACAAAAAATTAGCGGGTTTAGAGACATTTTTGAAATTTACAATTTTTCAATTATTATCTACGAATTAAGAGCTACAATTTTATGCAAAAATTTAGCCGTCGAGCATGCGTCGTTTATTTTAAAAACATGTTTCAATTTTTGAACCATTCGAAATTTTCAAAAGGGTGTGTAGCTCGAAGTCTTTGTCCGATTTTCATGATCGACCCCTCAAACGGTTCCTCTCGATGAGGGCAACAATTCTACAATCCGCTTTTTTTGTAAATCAATCAAAAACTTAGAAATTTTCCCCAAAAAATATGCTTTTTTGACAGTTTTTCGTAAAAAATTATAAGTTTTTGATTGAATTAAAAAAACGGATTGTAGAATTGTTGCCTTCATCGAGAGGAATCGTTTGAAGGGTTGATCATGAACATCGGACAAAGACTTCGAGCTACACACTCTTTTGAAGAACTGCTCTATATACCATAAATGAATTCATCCTGAAAGTTGTTTACTTTGTTTGTTATCATAGCATTTATTCGCTATAATACCTTTTTTGGATCAAAATTGAAGTTTTTAATCAATTTTCTTAAAATTCTTAATATAACGATAAATACAACAAAAAACATAAAAATTTACACTCTATTTCCATTTTTACATTTGTCGCCACTTTTGGCCATACTTTCCCCACCGTGCGGTGGGTGGTCCAACCAATAGGTTATCCACCCACTGGGTGCTGAACTCGATCGGTTCAGAACCCACTGGGTGGTGTGTTTTTGTGTTATGAACCCAAAAACACTTGGGTTATTTGGGGTCATCCAGATATTACGTAATCAAAATTTCGGATTTTTTGATCCCCCCCCTGTAATCAAACCGTAATCATTTGGCTACCCCTCCCCCCATGATTACGTAATAATGGCTAAATTTTTTAATTTGGTCCTCCCTTATGTTTTTTTCGAAAATTTTTCAAAAATTTGGGCAAAAACATAAAGGGGAACAAGGCAATTTTTTCGAGTTTTAAAAAAATTTCAAAAATCAATTTAATCCCATATTTTTTGCGTCTGTCGGCGCGAAAATTTTTTGCTGAAAAACACTCATTTTTAAGCGTAAAATTCTCACAAATTTTCGGTGAGAATTTTGTTGAAATCATTGTTTAAATTTATCAATTTTTAATAAAAAATTGATTTAAAATGGATGAAGATGATTACAATCAGTGGCGTAACTAGGGGGGGGGGGGTTCCCCCATTCTTAGAAAACTTAAAATTTTTTCCTAATGGTTTCCCCTTATGTTTTTCCCCAAATTTTTTTCAAAAATCATAATGGTCTCCCATTATGATTTTTCACCAAAAATGACCAAAATTTCCTATTTTTTCATAAAAAGGTCCTAAAATTTTCATTTTTTCTACAAAAATTGTAATTTTTTACAAAAAAATTCGTTTGCGGCGCTGGTTTATAATTTTTTGTTGAAAAATGGAAAAAATTGGACAATTTTGGTGAAAAATTTTATACGTTGTGATTACGTAATCATTAACCTGACGCCCCTCTCCCCCCGTAATCAATCGTAATTATTTGGCTACCCCCTCCCCCTAAGTGATTACGTAATATCTGGATGACCCCTTTCGGGCTTTGGCCGCGTTTCTTTGCGCTGTCTTAAAACTGCCATTTCTGTTCTACATATACAGGGTCAACATAAATAACGTGACACCCTTGTTAATCTTCATGAACAATAGAGATTTTCTTGATATCAGAAAAGTTTTTTCACTAAAAGAAATGTTCAAAAGTTGTTCCAGAGATCACGACGAACAGCTTTGTAGAATATAATTTTTTGCAGAAATAAATTTCCACAAAAAATTATGTTTTACAAAGCTTTACGGCCAAGAAAACTTTTTCATTCAAAAATAACGACGGATTCGTGTTCTTCACATAAAAATAGGGTACATGTCATTTTTATCAGAGAAATAAATAAGAATAAAAAAGTAAAAAGCTTAAGGTTTGGGCGAGGGTTCGAACCCTCGATCTATGGGGTCCAAAATAGCTAAAAGTCACTTTTCCGGGGAAAAAAGTTAAGATGTTTTTTTAGGTACTAAATAGCACCGTGAAGTGTATTTCGCTATATATTACACGGCTAGAAAGACTTTTCCTGATTTTCGGGAGCCGTGTATAGGGTTCCACATTGTTCAAAATCGAAAAATATGACAGTTTTTGATGCAATTTTATGAGGAGGGGTTGCTTTTACAACTTTTTTGATTCGCTAAATTAAAAAATTCGACCTTTGGGAATCGAACCCTGCCCGTTTGAAACTGCAAATCTAGGGTCCTAGCCGACTATAATGGCTAAAAGGAGTCGTAACTTTTTTACAAGTTTCGGACGCTGTGATCGTATGATTTATTTTTTTTTATAATTGTCAGCTACTATTTTGTAGATTTTTTCTCCATTTTTCCAAATCGTATTCTTTCAATTATTATTGTAGTAAATGCTACATTTAATTTTTAATTGTCGGCTGCTATTTTTTATACATTTCTTCCAATTCCCAAGTTTATTACGTTTCGTTTCAATTGGAATGGTCCATTTTGTGGAAAGCCAAAATGTCTATTTTCTAAACAATTTAAATCATTTTGATTTTAAAATGAAAACTTCTGCTATAGTTTGTGGTTCGTCTATCGAAATTTATGCTATAGTTTGAGGTTAATCAAGAAAAAGTCAATTAAAATAAAAATATAGAAAAAGGCCAAATCAAATTTTTAAACGATGCAAAATTTACAAGTAACATATTAACTAGTAATTCTCCACACTGTTATAGACTAGCTAAAAATTTTCTTCATCCTGACTTAGGCTTAAAATAGCAGAAATTTTTCCCCGTGAATCTTGAGGAACACCATAAGCGCTGTTAATTTTCAAAAGTTTGTTTGCCATCTTATGCCAACCGAACCCAAATTTTCGCCTGAGGCTATGGTTTTTCTTTTATTAACCCGTTAATGCGCACACTATATTTCCACTAGAAACTTTAAAAAATTGTTATTTTCTGTATAAGTAAGCTGTCCTGATTTCAAATATATAATTTTTTTCAAAATTCGAGCAAAAAAATTTTTCGCGCATAAGGTCGAGGGTTCGATCCCCGAGCAAATCGAAAATTTTATTTTCTCACCCAAATTGGATAAAAATTTTTGCATATCTGTATTTTGATGCGCTGATCAAGAGTCTAAGCGAATAACAGTATGGAAAAATTCTCAACGAGATCTGGAAAGGAAAAAGTGATTTTACCAAAAAGTGTTATTTTCCAAAGTGTTCTAGGTCCCGTAGGAATGCATCATGGAATGAAAAAAACGCCACTATAGGTTGTTTTTTCGGGAAATCACGAACTCAGCGTTTTGAAGAAAAATTTTTTTAAATTTTCGTTTCAATAATCAATTAATATTGAAAATCAGACAATAAAAGTAAGCAAATTTTTCTGAAAAACACGTAATTTTCAAAATGCTACTCCTCCGCCAAATTAACAGATTTTTGAGAAATTTTTTCGCAAAAATGAAGAGGAAGTCTAGCTCTACAACACAAAGGTTTCCGATTTTGCAAATTTTGCTTTTTTCGTGAATAAACTGTTCTTCAAAACTTAGTACCACTATTTTTCACGAAAAAAAGCAAAGTTTGCAAAATCGGAGACCTTGATGTTGTAGAGCTAGACTTCCTCTTCATTTTTGCGAAAAAATTTCTCAAAAATCTGTTAATTTGGCGGAGGAGTAGCATGTTGAAAATTACGTGTTTTTCAGAAAAATTTGCTTACTTTTATTGTCTGATTTTCAATATTAATTGATTATTGAAACGAAAATTTAAAAAAAAAACTTTTCTTCAAAATGCTGAGTTTGTGATTTCCAGAAAAAACAACCTATATCGTGTTTAAATACTTCAAACAAAACAACTGGATTGTTTCCTTTATAGATTTGTTATTCACGATAAAAGAAAATTTTCGGCTCAATGTGTTCAACTCACAAGTACTTATTTGTACACACCGAACTGGCTGAAACTAATGTCTTCCTATTTGCTGAACCGGTCCTACAAGGTCCGCGTTGGAAGAACCGAAAGTTGAACCTTTGAGATTACGTCGGATCCTTGTGTGTCCCGTAAGGATCTGTGCTCGGACCGCTGCTCTTCGTCGATGTTTAAATTTGAATTTAAACATCATTAATATACATTAAACTTTAAAATAAAGCAAAAAAAAAACGCATAAAAAACTCTAACTTGGGACAGAAAATGAAATATTTATCAAAAATCGTCATTTTTGGGTATATAGTATGGGATCTACTAAAACGGGGTCGCACCCGGGTGCGGTAAATTTCAAAAAAAATTTCACAAGTCCTAGATATACTAATTTTTCCAAAATGACTCAAAATCACCAATTTTCCATAAAATCGCGATATCTCAGCTATTTAAAATCGCTCAATTTTGCTCACCTGAGGAATAAAAGAGGGATGTTTGACCTACACAATAGTATATGAGATGATTTCTGAATGTAGCAATAAGTGGTGATTTTATTCGCAGATTTCTTTTTTTCATACATTTTTCGTACTTTTTAAATCGAACAAAGTCGATCTAAGTTTGCATAGAAACATAGGCCATAGGTCTGTGATCAGTGGCGAAGCCGACGGCCATTGCACCACAATAGATCTGAGTTCAACTCCTAGCTCCTGCAAAATTTTTTGATCAAAAATTTTTTTCGATTTAAAAAATTTTAAAAAATTTTTAACAAGTGACTCTCTAGGGGTAATTTTATGCGGGGAATTGATTGCGCGCATTCTCGAACTTTAAAAACGCTTCTTTGACCCTGATTCAAGGAGAAAAAGCAAAATTGATTTTCGCTTCAATACACCGATTCATTTCCAGGATCAGGGTCAAGGAATATTCGCTTCGATTTTCGAAATCCAAAACCTCGAAATCGAAATTGAAATTCGAAATTTATAAATTAAAATCACTATGCCAATGCATCAGTTTTGGATAGTGTTTCAAAAGAAAAAATAATGGGCAAAAATTCTATGACCAACTTTATAGGGTTTTCCTTCAACAACTTTTTTGAATCGGTCAAATAAAATTAAACCCTGGCGGGTTCGAACCTCGACCATTTGAGTGAAAAATGAGACGCTCGACACTTCACCATGGATGAAAACTTTTTCTCACTGCGGAAATCCCATAATAATATGCTAGGTTGAGAGTTTTAGCTATCAATGAAACCTTTATCAACATGACTACCGATGGCTATACTACTTAACCTCGATATCCAGGGCTACCTACATTAGAATATAACAAACAAGATGTCATTTTAAAAACGAGGTGTCATTCAATTTTTAATATTTTTTGAAAATGTAAATTTTTAGAATGTCGACTAAACGCTCCAGTTTTACATGCCGAATCCCAATATGGAAAAGTTGAGTCGTGGATGAGGGATGCTTCGCCATTGGATGATAGATGATCATAAAAGCGGTAGATTACTGACGATTTTGCTTCACCGGTTTTGTATGAGTATGAAGATGAGAGGCATTTGATGAATAAAAGCAGCAAACTAAGTGAGTTTGAACTTATCAAAAAGTGAGAAATTAAATAATTTTTATAAAATAATTGGGAGTAAAAAGGCTTAGGTTTAGGCCCAGGCTTACTAGAAAGGTACTCCAATTGCAAATAAAAATTTTATTTTTTAGATATATGTTGACTACCTAGCCTCTGGCACTGGCAACCTTATTTATAATGGCTCTTATTTTTACCATTGCCATGGCTCCACTTGTCTCCTCCTCTACAATCTAGTATCTACCGAACAAATTCAATCGGAAGAAATCTTCAACCTAGCATATTTAGACTGTAATCAAAAACATAATCAAACATTTAAAGTGTCTTTAACAGAACGAAAATTTGCATACTCGATAAAAAAATTTAGTCTTGTAATAATACTGAAAGAGATGCTTGACTTTATAATAGACCTCACAGATATGTCGTTTTTTCAGTGGATAAAAATGGTTTATGGATTATCTATGCGACTAGTGACAATACACATTTGTTTATGAGCAAAGTTGAACAGGTAAAAGAATTTTCAAATTTTCAACGTTGGCAGATTTCAAAAAAGATCCTACTACATTAAACGTGTAATGTATGTGTCTGTCTGTGTGTCCAGGCGAACTTGGGAACGCTTGATTTAACCCCCCCCCCCCCTAGTGCTAAAATAAAAGGTTTGTGTTTTAAAAAGTCCGTTTGAAAAATTTTTTGAAAAAAATTCCAGTTTTTAAAGTGTGATTTGAAAAGTCCGGTTTGGGATAAGTGATTTGAAAAATCATAGAATAAAATTCCAGTTTTTAAATTAAGCATTGATTTTGCTGAAAAAAATTCTTATTGCCCAAACTTGGTTTTTTAAAGAACTTTCTCGTAATTTGATTACTCTGTCTTATGGTAATCCTATTTTCGACCTATCTCTACAATTGTATCATAAACATCAAATTCTCCCCGCATACTTAATTAATTGCGTGTTTACCAAAAATCACCATTTGTCTATCAAAAATTTATTCAAATGTTATTTAGATTCTCGTACCTCTCTTGCCCACAATCATGGCCAATTTTGTTCAACAGGTAGTAAAAACATTTTAATTTTGAAAAAATTCGTTAATGTAGAAAAAAATGATAATTTTGGAAAGTGATCAAAGTCACCAGCCCCCTAAAAGAAAATTTTTTTGATAAAAATAATTATAGTCTGTTTCACCGAATGATTTCAAAATGTTCGCCCACAAATTTCGTTGGTCGGTGATTGCCAGACCGTCCGATCTTGCAAGTTAAGCAACGCTGAGCCCCAGGTTCAGTCTTTATTTTTAGTGATTCAAAAAAATGTAGTTAAAACAAATCCCCTTTAAAATTTGACGAAAAGTTTTTGCCTATCATTATTGTTCAATTGTGACCTTTGTATTACACTAAAATACAGGGCATGAAGAAAAAAGTGGGTTTTTGTGACTTTTTTGAGATACGAAAATGTACTGTTCTAAAAATGACCTCTATAGGGGAAATTTTATGTTGGGAATCGATTGTGCGTATCACCGAGCCATGAAAATGCTTCTCTGACACTGATTCAGAGAAACTTATATTTTTGGAACGAAAATGGTCATTTGTTCGCATTTTCAAAAACCAAAATTATTAGGTTGTTTAATAAATGATGGTCGCTCAAAAAAAACTCTAATTTCGTCATTTTTGCCGTTTTCGATGAAAACTTTTTTTCAGCATTAGAGAACTGGTCATAGAGAATCCGAATATGAGGTTCTTTTTGTCTGAAAATTAATCTCTCATATCGAAAATGAGTTTTTTTAGAAACAGCACTATTTTTTAGTAATATATTTGTTCAATCTCGGTTTTTTTCTCAAAGACAGAGTGATAAATTGTCAGAAAAAACATTTTTATAGATTTTTCTAGGTGAGGAATCGATTGTAAACATTTTTAAGCATGAAAATGCATTTTTGACCCTGATTCAGGGAAGAAATTATGCATTGTAACGAAAATCAAATTTGCTTTAAGAGGCAATGTCTGGAAAAGTCGCATAGGGGATGGGAGTACTACTGTTTTTGTAGTATTTTTCTCCATTTTCCAATTTTGTACTCTTGTCAGCAATTTTACAAGGAAAATGCTCCATTTATATTTTGCGCTATTAGATATTAATCTACAAGTTTTTTAGAATTTTTCTCCAATTTTCAAAGTCATTTTTATTTTTGTCTGCTATTAGAGAAGGAAAATGCTCCATTTTTTAATCTTGAGCTTTTAACCCTCATCCGACAACCTCATTTTTCATGAGCCCGTACCACTTGGGGTCTATTGGACCCCATTTTTTAAACAGGGATGCCAAGTTCGGAAGATGAAAATAGTGATATACTGCCATTTAATATTATACCATCATATAGTGATATAATACCATTATGTGGCATACTGCCATTTGGTAACATACCTGGTGGTGCACCAATTGGTAGCTTGCCTAGTGGTGCGCCACTAGGTGGCCTACTGCCAAATGGTGGCGACTGCCATTTGGTAGGAGACCTCCAAGATTGCCAGGCTAATATGAAGAATATGAGTATATTCAAATTTTGACCCAAAGTAAAGTTATTTCGATAGACCTCGATGAGAGGAATGTGTTGCTGCAAAATTTGTACCTTTGAGGGGAGCTAACTTTTTATAGGAAAATGTATTGCTAATAAATTTAGTATAGAAAGATTCCTCGCATGTTGGAGCGTCTTTTAAAATTTAAAACATTTTGATTCTTCTACTTAGAAAAAATTTATGCAAAATTGACCAATTTGGGCCCATTTTAGGGTATTTGTTTTTTTCGACTCTAATTCATTGAAATTGAAGTTTTACGACCTAATTCTTTTTTAATATCTAGAGCGAAGCCTCTTCTAAGTAATAAAGTTCTTACGCCTTTTATGACACGCCTATACCCTATAGGTAAACTTCAACGTTGTATAACTTTTTATAGTTAAATGAAAATCAATCTGGACTTTTTTATTCACTTTCTTATATTGTGGTAGAGCCTCTTATGAGTGATATTAGAAAGATCACTCATACGATGTAATACAACATTGATTTTGACAACATGCTAAACAAAATCCATAGAGTTTTTGATGCTTTTTTATGTTCCAAATGCGAATAAAATTGAATCTCTTATATAATAAAGATATTTCTCCTGAAATACAATATACCCCATTTTGTCATGTGCAAGGTACAAACAAAAAACTTAAAAATATACCTCCTTTATATAAAAATTTGCTATAAAATCACTCAATAATTATTTCAGAGGTATAGAGCAATAATATAATTTACATAAAATATTATGTCAATATATAAAAAATAAAGTTTGACATAACTTTTTGATTTTATACCAAAAACAGCATGTAAAAAGGTATGTGTAAAAAAGATAGTATATATCTTCAAAACAGTCGAAATATCAAAACATCTTATTGCCTCTAATTATCCATATCAAAATCTATAGTTTAAAGCGAAAAACTCAAAAACTTTGAAAAATGACCGTGACCGCAAATTTCACAAGAAAGTGGCTACTTCTCTGATCATGAAATCCCTACTTCCAAAGGCCGTATCTCGGAAACTAAGTGACTTTAATATACTATTAGGTTTCTGCAAAAGTAATGAGGCAAAAAGTTAAAGTTAAATATCATAATTCAAGATTTCATACAAACTACAAAATTGTGTTGCAGTGGCGAAGTCATCAGCCATTACAACACAATGGAGCCGGGTTCGACTCCCAGCTCAGGCAAAAAGTTTTTGTTCAAAAAATTGCAACACAATTTTGTAGTTTGTATGATGAAATCTTGAATTATGATATTTAACTTTAACTTTTTGCCTCATTACTTTTGCAGAAACCTAATA
>OZJO01019259.1:0-23546 GCA_900406225.1 Acrobeloides nanus | reverse complement strand
TATTATTTGTCCTTATAGAGCAGTGGGTTAGATTGCATTATTGTGTTTTGTTAGGCCCAGGTTCGGTTCCCACCACGTCACCTCATTTTTGCACAATTTTTTTCGATTTAAAAAAAATTTTTGAATCGATTTTTACCCCCAAAAATCGAACTAGGGAACTCTAATTTTGATGTTTTCGTAACTATTAGGGCCTATAGAATCAGTTTATGTTGTCTTTAAAAAAATCTGGGACTGGCACTTCGTGAGTGTCCCTTGTTAGGCTTAAAGGACCAGTCCAGTCAGATAAAAGTACTAATAATTTGTATATGTTTCAAGAAAATGGAGCATTTTCTGTTTTTACAGTATGTGCTGAATGACTATAGTTTTCGAGATGCATTTGAAAATTTTGATTTTTAATGCGAAACAATTCAAAAAAGTTTGTATATCACAGCGAAAACATGCACATTACAAAGAACAAAACGAGGAAAAATCAATTTTTATAGCTACCAAGAAAGTTGAAATAAAAATAAAAGATGGCATATTTCTCAGCTCGATTAGACAAATAAAATGATAACAAATTATTCGATTTGAAAATTGTTTTGGGTTATTAAAATGAAAATTTTTTTAAATTTCAAATATTTTCGTTTCAATAACCCAAAACAATTTTCAAATCGAATAATTTTTGTAGAATTTTTTTCGTCGCATCGAGCTGAAAAATATGCCATCTTTCATTTTTAGTTCAACTTTCTTGGTAGCCGTAAAAATTGATTTTATCTCGTTTTTTGCCTGTAATGTGCTTGTTTTCGCTGCAATATACAAACTTTTTTGAATTTTTTGCAGTAATAATAGAAATTTTCAACTGCAATTATCTCGAAAATTATAGTGGTTCAGCACATACTGTTAAAACAAAAAATGCTCAATTTTTCTTGAATTTTCCGAATATATACAAATTATGGGCACTTTTATCTGACTGGACTGGCCCTTTAAATCTAAGCCCAAGCTTAAGCCTAAGCTCAAGCATAAGCTCAAGCCTAAGCCCAAGCCTAAGCCAATTAAGCAAATTATTGGTACTTTTATCTGACTGGTACTCTAAAATGCAAATTTTGAAGGATCATGAGATCTCGTGATCCCACAAAATTTGCATAATAAACCTATCCACTACCTACACAGAAAAATACGGCTTTTAGTGAGAAGCTAAATGCAAATTTTCGAATTTTGAAATAAAAATTTAAATTTTGATTAAAAATTAGGAACACTATCACTGAACCAGTCTTGCTTTTTCATGATTTTTTAAATTTTTTGGTTAATGAAACGAAAACTTTCATACCCCTCTTTTTGTTCAATGACCGATTGATAAGATGTCTATGATTCGCCTGTCTATACAACAGACCATATCATAACAATAGGCTTATCACTTTTTTTTACTGAGTCGGCTACCCCATTTTTATGCGAATTTTTTTAGGTATAAAAATTTATATATTGAGAAAAAATAATTTTTTAGATTTTTGAAGAAAAAAATTTAAAGACCTCAAAAAATGGGTGAAACAAAAAATTTATATGCAACTATTGTTAAAAATAAGCCATCAGAGGAAATTATTTATACTCCTATTAGATATCCTACACAAAATGTACCGCAAGGAAATTTGAGGAGGTAATTTTTATTAAGAAAAATTTTTAAGAGATTATCCCATCTCTACAGTGGCGTAAGGAGAAGGGTCGGCTAGGGAAGAGAGGGGTACTTTTACTCCAAAAAATTTCAAAAATGAATTTTTTAACGAAAAATTGATTTAAAAAGTTTAAAAATATGTATATTTTGAAAAATTTTGATATTTTGGTGAAAAAATGCTAGTGAAAAAACTTTAGGAGCTACTGAACTTGGGGGCAGTATCACTTTTCGTACAATTGTTTCCGTACGGTACTTTTCGTACAAGGGGGAGGGGGCAAAAGTCCTCGCGTAAGGAGCGGTATATCCTCGCATAAATTGCTCCTTATGTAAGGACTTTTAGCCCCCTAGGCAAGGAATTTTGCCCCCCTCCCTTTGTATTTGTACGAAAAGTACCTGTACGAAAAGTACCGTACGAAAAGTACCGTACGAAAAGTACCTGTACGAAAACAATTGTACGAAAAGTACCGTACGAAAAGTACCTGTACGAAAACAATTGTACGAAAAGTACCGTACGAAAAGTACCTGTACGAAAACAATTGTACGAAAAGTGATACTGCCAACTTGGGGGGCCTACTTAACGTAACCCAAAAAATTCATATGTTTTCGAAGATTTTGGTTTGAAAATAATGGCACCAGCGTGTTCCGCGTCAATTTTTATCTCTAGGGGGTGTGTTTCTGTAAAAATTTCGGCGCTTTTTACTTCGGCCTTAGAGGTCATGTTAAGTGGGCCCCCAAGTTCAGTAGCTCCAAAATGTATACTTTGAAAAAATTAATATTTTTGAAAAAGTTGATATTTTTGAAAAAATATCCAAAAATTAAAAAATATGATAGGGAGAGATCTCATGCAAATTTTTCAGAGAAACAGAAGTCCATTTTGTCCGCAACATTCTAATAATTTTATGTATGTTAATTTTTACTATAATTGCACTACATTGTGTAGTAAAACCAGGCTTACAGAGGTAATTTTTTTCATGTCCCTGAATCAGGGAAAATCGAAAACAAATTTATTATAGAATAGAAGAATTTGTAAATGATAAAAATCAAGGAGAATCTAGGTTTTATATGGAAAATCGAAGGTATAGTCATAAAAAATACTACCCATAATTCAGGAAAAATCGTCACAAAAAAGAAAATCGTTCTAGAAAATTTTTTTACTACAAATGAATATCACCATCGTGATCACCATGGTGTTCAGCATCCTCGAAAAGCTCTAAACGACACCCATCTATCCATGGTTTTAAAATTAACCCTGATTCAGGGAAAATTGTGTATTGACACGAAAACTTGAAATTAAAAAAAATATATTGACGGATGTCGTTTAGAGCTTTTCAAGAGTGAACACGATGGTTGTGTTTATTTTTGGCCAAAATTTTTCTAGAGCAATTATCATTTTTGAAATCTTCGTTTCAATAAACAAATTTTCCTGAATCAAGATCAATTCAACAACCTTTCAGACCTATTGATTCAAAAAGAAGATACCCTAGTTTCACCCGACAACCTTGGTATTATGGTGATGGCTCGGATTTTGAAGCTATCCCCGGTTGGATGAAACAGCAAGCGAAAAAAGATAACCCCTATGAATCAGAGTCAAACGTCCGATGGAAATTTTTAAAAACCGCATCGTCACGAAAACCGGATGATTTATTGAAGCGAAAACCTGAGGCTTCCTCAGAAAGTCAAGAGATTGATGCGGATCTTTTCAAAAATGAGTATTACAAAGATTTTCAAAAATTTATTCGAGAGTAGGTTTAAACATATGCAAATTTTGGAGGTCAGACAATTTTAGGCATAATAAAGTGTATACAAATTCGAGGGAGTATAGGTGGAGATTCCAAGTTTTTGTTAAAAATATGAAAGAGTTGAAAGAGATGCAAGATAATGGGTCCAACTTGGTTTTTGGTATTGGTCCATTTTCGGATAAGACGGATGAGGAGCTTAGTAAGGTAAACAACTTATATTACATGACCCTATCCTACTCTTTATACCTTTTCCCTGAATCAGGGAAAAAATAAGGATATCGTTCCAGAAAACTTTTTAACAAAAATGGCCATCACCATCGTGTTCAGCATACTTGATTTGATTTAAACGACACCCATAAACTCATACTTTAAACATTTTCCCCTGATTCAGGGAAAATCTGTGTATTGACACGAAAATTTAAAAATATGGCTATAAGGGTGTTGTTTAGAGCTTTTCAAGGGTGCTGAACACGATTGTGATGTTTATTTTTTACGAAAAAATTTCTGGGGCAAATTGGTTTTTTATGAAGCTAATTACCAAGTTTTAGAGGCTCATCCCCCATGGCTACCGCTTTATAATCGGCGAAGGCGGCTCAGCCCCACTCAAAATTGAAGATTCCGACTTCCCACCCAGAGAAGGTCGACCCCAACAAAGCGATTGGAGGACCAAAAATGCTGTTACTCGGGTCAAAGATCAGGGTAGGTTGGCTGAACATTGAGACGAAAACTTGAATTTTTTTGAAAATTTAGGCGATTGCGGCTCATGTTGGGCGTTTGCAGTGACCGCTGTGGTGGAAGGGCAAAATGCCATACATAATAAGACGTTGGTGTCTTTGTCGGAACAGCAGCTTATAGACTGTGATCATGATAATAGTGGGTGTAATGGTGGGTATAGGCCGTATGCGTTTAAGTAGGTTTTAGAGTATACCCATAAACCATATTTTAAACATTTACCCTGATTCAGGGAAAATCTTATACTCCCCCCCCCACAAGCCTACACTTGCAAGATTTGTGAAAAAGTAGGCCTGTGAGGACTAAGAGTACAATAACTATATCCCTGGGGGAGGGATACACCACACCTATATCCATATGGGGGAATCCCATACCTATACCCCATCCCCCACCTTCCCTGATTCAGGGAAAGCTGTGTATTGACATGAAAATTTTCTCCCCCTATCTAACCTATATAATTTTTAGGTATATCCAACGTCATGGCCAGACAACCGATAAGTTATACCACTATACGGCTAGAGCACAAAATTGTAGACATATCAAAGCCAATCGGGTACATATCAATGACTATAAGTGGTTAGGCACCAATGAAGAAAAAATAGCGGATTGGGTCTCTCAACATGGCCCTGTATCATTTGGTAAGAAGCCCACACACAAAAAATGAAATTTTTTGGCTTAAAATAAACACCACCATCGTGTTCAGCATCCTTGAAAAGCTCTAAACCACACCAATCAAGCCATATTTTTGAAAATTTTCAAATTTGCGTGTCAATACAGCTTTCCCTGAACCAGGGAAGGTGTTTAAAAATTGGTTTGATGGGGCTTTATTCATGAGCTTTTCGAATATCAACAAAAATGGCCATTTTTTCCCACTGGACTGGTTCTTAAAACCCCAATTTTTTAGGTGTCAATGTAACGAAACCCATGTACAACTATAAATCTGGAGTTTTCAACCCTTCCCCCGAAGACTGCCGACAAAAATCCCTAGGTGCCCACGCTATGACTATCGTAGGCTATGGTGAACTAGATGGGGAACCCTATTGGCTAATCAAGAACAGCTGGGGTACTCACTATGGTATAGATAGTGGGTATTTAAGAATGAAGCGTGGTGTTAATTCATGTGGTTTGGCTGATGCGGTATACACAGCGATAATAAAGCCATAAAAACACATTGTTGTGTGGAAATTTGAATAAACAAATTGTTTACGGGATGTATATAAAAAAACGGTTGATTGATGTTTCGAAACTTGATGTTTCGAAACTTGACATTTTTTAACATTTCGAAACCGCGTTGATATTTCGAAACTTGATGTTTCGAAACTTTATTAGTCACAAAGTTCGCGGGTTCGAATCCTGCTTGGAGCCAAAGTTTTTTGCAAAGTAAAATAAAAATTCATAGGAAATCTCAATTTTTTATGATCTCGGTCATTTTGTTGACATTTTTGATGGGTTAACCACATTTTCTTGAGGAATCGGCCATGGAAACTCCAAATCTGAACGAGTTTTTTGGGTTTTAATAGAGATTCGACTGTATCTAAAAAAGTTTCGAAACATCAAGTTTCGAAACATCACATGACCAAAAAAACAGGAATTTGAGCGATTTTTTCATGTTTTTTCGACCCGAAAATTTGTTTTAAAAATGACCTTATTAGGGCTAATTTTATGTGCGGAATCAATTGCGCGCATTCCCGAAGCTTGAAAACGATTCCCTGATCCTGAATCAAAGAAAAATTGATGTATTATAGCAAAAATTGATCACAAGTGTATTTTATTACTAAATACCTGGTATAGTAATCCGAAAAATAGGTGAAAATGTTGAGAAAAATCACATAAAAGAATGCACATATTGTAAAAATAGACCTTGTTATATAAAGTTCACGAATCACAGCATTGTCGTAATTATGGGGAGGGGGAACCTTCCTCTAAACCTAAATTTTTTAATTTTCGGGAAGAAAAATGAAAATTTTAAATAAAAAGTCTAAACTCCCCCTCCCCCACCAATTTGGACCAAAATTACGGCACTGATCACAGATCTGGTAGAGAGTAAGAGAGGCCATAAGGTATAAATTTTTATAATTCTAGCATATTGGTGTTATTCTAGCATATAGGTGTTACAGCTGCAACTGTCGGGCTTGCAAATAAATTTAAATGTTGATTTTCTTCCTTCAAATAACACCAATATGCTAGAATTATAAAAATTTATGAAAAAAATTTTGACAGTTACAATTGTCATTTGACAGTTGAAACCCCAAAATTTGACAGTTGTTGAACAGGTCAATAAGGGGGGAACCAAGAGAAAAAATTCAGTTTTTTCAGCAATGGGGGGAGAGCTCCCCTCTTATTTACGCCACTGAACTAGGGTTACCTTTTTTTATATACAAAAATGACATAGAAAGATTGGTTTTGTTGAGTCAATTTTTTCGAATTTTGTACATGTTTCCGAGTGGATCCTAGACCATCGCTATATGATGAACCTCAAGTAATTTGTCACACATTAAAAAATTGTCAAGAAATAAAAATTGAGCACCAAAAATAAGCACAAAAGATAAAAAAAAGCATAGTTTTAACAAAGGAAGTAAAAAATAATACATTTACACAAATTTATACGGGGGTGCAAAATTCCTCGCCAATAGAAAAATCAATTTTTGAATAAAAAATTTGGTGAGGACTTTTGCACCTCCTTGTACCATATTAAGATAGGAAAAAATGAGCAAAAATTTTTTTATCGATTTTTTAAGACCAAAATTAAGACAAAAATTTTAGAGTTCCAAAAATTGTATCTAAATTTCTAGTTAAAAATACGTACTTGTTTTTATACCTCTAAAATTTAAATTTGAAAATTTTTTCCGGAAAATGACCCCTTTAGCGTAATTTTTAACAAGAAAACCAAAAAACGCACTCCCGAAGCGTAAAAACACTTCTCTGACACTGTTTTGAGCAAAGTTTAATAGTATAACATGTGACTCTTGTTCAAAATGTGACCCTTGATCGAAAGGCGGTTTGCGACCCAACATTTGCGGCTCAAAAATGAGTTTTTTATAATTTAAAAAAACCCATTTTTGAGCCGCAAATGTCGTACCGCCGCTTGAAAAGTGTCAGGGAAGTGTTTTACATTGCGGGAATGCGTTTTTTGGATGACTCGTTAAAAATTATGCTAAAGGAGCTATTTTCTGGAAAAATTTCAAATTTTTTTTATGTCATTGGGGCCCCCAAACTTGAATAGCCTCATCGATTTCTCGTATAAACCCCAATATATAGGATTATGTGAGTAAAAATGTATCGAAAAATTTTGAAATGCAGCCTCAATTTTGGACCGCCCTGTTTTTGGGTATCCATTTGTAGATCTACATAAAATTCGACCAATTTTTGGTACACAACAATTCGATTTTTGAACAAAATTTGAGCACAGAAATCGACCACGATAATATATAGTCATACAACACTCACATAAAAATAGAACAAGGGCATAAAAATACATATATTTGACACAAAAATCAAATCATACAACATAGGTATATACAACAAAGTATGAATACATAACCCTATATATTGTCTAAAATATTCCATTTGTATAATATTGAAAATTGTCATATAGCCTTGTGGTAAGAGAGTCCTTGCTCTGCTCCACCATTTGTTCGACCATGGCTTGAAGCTGTTGTTCCGTGCAGTTCAAGTGGAACCTGTCGCGTAGCGATCGAAGAACACTGGCGCCGCCGCGGAAGCACGGAAGTTGAGAGCCTGGAAGAGGAAAGTATAGAAAATTTGTAATTTTTAGTCTCAATTTTTAAGCTCAAAAATAAACGTTTGACTCAATTTCGAACTCAAAATTCGATTTTTGATTCAATTTTAAGCTTGAACATCGATTTTTTTACTCAATTTTGAGCCAAAAATTCAATTTTTGTGACAATTTTAAGCTCCATGTTCGATTTTTTTGGACAAATTTCGAGTTCAAACATCGATTTTTACTCATTTTTGAACTCAAAAGCCAACCTGTAATCATAATTTCAACAATATTAATAATTCTATCGTGATGTTTCCTCGCTGCCACTAGACCCTGCAGCATAAGGATCTTAAAATATTCAAACATGTCACTTTTTGCACCACCCATCACGTCGATCAGCTCTTGAGTCAATTTGAATGGCGATGTTTCAAAACCCAAATTCCGTGGCGATATTGATAAAATATAACCAAAATCGATGTGGATCAAATGGCCTTCAGCATCTAACAAAATGTTGCCGTTGTGTCTGGAAAATAAGGGTGTTAAAATTTTTCAAAATTGATGAGTCAAAAAGTCAAACAAAATTTTAAGCTCAAAATTGAGTCAAAAATCGTTTTTTGAACTCAAAATTGAGCTAAAAAATCGATTTTTGACTCAATTTTGAGGTCAAAAATCGATTTTTAAGTTCAAAATTTAGGCAATTTTACACCATACCTATCTTTGACTTGTAGAAAATAACAAGCTAAACAATATGCTGCACAACTATGCACAAAATTCTGCTGCGCTTTCATAAATGTCTCAGACAATCGGGATCCGTAGTTGATCAGAAAATGGCTCAATAAGGTTGGTGAGTATGGTTGATCGGCATCATCCAAGGCTGGAGTAGATGTTAGATTNTGAAAAAATGATATAAATGAACCCTACAATCGATTTTTGGCTTAATTTTGAGTTCAAAAATCGATTAGCGAATAAGTTGATTTTAAAAAATTACTTGATGAAGTGAACATGCGTTTGGAATCGGCTCTATCATTCCACTATCATGTGAACAGACTAGAATTTTGTATGGCTTCAAATATAGAGGTAGCTTCTCTTCAAACCATATATTCTGAAAAATCGAATTTTTACTCAATTTTGAGCTAAAAAATCCAATTTTGGTTCAATTTTAATCACAAAAACCGAATTTGATTCAATTAAAGCACCAAAATCGATTTTTGATTCAATTTCGAAATCAAAAATCGATTTTCAACACAATTTTGTGCTCATAAAATCAATTTTTTTAACTATCTTTCAACAATATAACCTGCAAAGTAGTCAATAACTGATAAGCTAACAGTTCTTGTCTCAAATCGTCACCAGTCTTAATAATCACAGGTAATAATCTCCAATTTGGCAGTGTCCCATAGGGAGACGACTCTCGAATCCTTGCAATTTTCTCGTCCCACGGCTCGCTCATAGCCGACGCTGATGGATCGTCGGGGCTGTGGGTCATTTGTTTCTGTTTCCGTTTTTTCAACTGGGACAGTCTAAGTCGGATTTCTGCCGGATTCAAAGTGGTTTCTTTAGGCTCGTTGCAGATCTCACTATCCACTGAAAAATTGGACACCGACTCGACTTCTAGAGTTGTCATAGAAACTTCTTCCAAAATGGTGTCGAAATTCGTGAGCTGAAAAAAAGTTGGATAGACAAATTTATTGTAGAGATTTTCGCGCTGTGATATATCGCATCGCATAAAAGTTTTGGCAAAAATATCGCATTGCAAAAATTTTTAGGATTATCGAAAATATTTTTTGAATAAATAATGTCTAAAATTTTCCATTTAATTTATTGCACCTTATTTTCATCATCATCTCCCGATTCGAATTGCATATTATTATTTTCAGAAGGTCCGGGTACAGCCAAGTGCGATGAGGAAGGCTCAATTATATTTTCCATTATAGTAGGAGTACTACCACTATAAGGTCCACTGTTTCCCAGTCTTCGTAAGTCCTGATGAGACGACGAATGAGAGCCCAAATTTGGTGTTCTCATTTTTCGATGGGCCTAAAAAATGAGATTAAAAGGCTGTGGTGTATCTAGAAAGACGGTTGCTCCAGAAAATCAAAAAATTTTTGAAGAAAGTGGAAAAAATATGCAAATTTTCGAACAATTTCATTAAAAAAAAGAGGTCTTTGGGGTTTGGTCTCCTCCCCCCCCCCAGGAATCGAAAAAGTCAAAATCCTGTATACGCCACTGTTGGGAAGAAAACAGCAAAATTGAACCTCAGCTTCAGTTTCTGGCAGTTTATGAGGCAATTTTGTTCTCTGGATATCATCAACTTCTATAATTTCCACGTAGACACAATAAGGAGCCTGAAAAATCGATTTTCTCAATGTTCAGATACAGCAAAAAATCAAATTTAGACTCGACTTAATTTTGAGATTAAAAATTGATTTGATACAAATTTAAAAAATTGAATTTGACACCTATTTTTGATTGAATGTTGAGTCAAAAATACAATTTGTAACTTAACCTTGAACTTAAAAATCAAATTTAGCACTCAAGTTTGGGTTCAAAAATCAATTTTTGATTGAATTTTGAGATCAAAAATCTATTTTTTTTAAACACAAATATATGGCACATAATATAACACAACAGCAATAAAAAGATCAAAAACAAAAAATGTTACTTTATCTTTACTATTCAATACACATCCAGCCGTGTGTGGAATCCTAACAACAACGTGTTTTGTTATCTCCGAATATAAAGGGAGCCAAATCCGGGCAGGTAAATTCAAATTCAACATAAACAGTTCATAAATTAATCGCTTAGATTTTTCTTCCTTTGAAGGAATTTCTTTTAGGCGGTTTCCAATGTTCATCAGCGCTTTCACAAATTCGAATTCTGGTCGAGTTTTTTCATCAGCCTAAAAAATATCGAGGGTTAAACAAATTAAGAGATTCTCAAAATTTTTAAACTAAAAATTTATTACTCCACAAGAACACTCGACATTTTCTGAATCCGTAAGAGTTTCATCCAAATCAAAAAAACACCGACAGGAACTTTCAAAGGCTCGACCCGTAGATAAATCACCAGGCGACACAATACTTTTCATACTAAGGGCACTTTCGCTTCTTCTCATCCCACTTGAGGAATTTTCTTCAATTTCTGAAAAAAAATAATTTTTTGAGTATTCAAAATTGGATATAAAAAATTTGTTCAGCTCAAAATATTTTTTAAACTCAAAATCAGTGAATAGATTTTTGAGCTCAATTGAGTCAAAAATCGATTTTTTAAAAATTCATTTTTGGGTCCATAACTGGCTCAAAATCAATTTTAAAAAATAGAAATCGATTTTTGATCTCAACAATCATCTTAAAATCAATTTTTGAACTCAGAAATCAGTATAAAATAGATTTTTGAGCTCAAAAATCAGTAGAAAATCGATTTTTGAACACAAAATTGAATTAAAAATGGATATTTGAGCATAAAAATGAGTCAAAAATCAATTTTTGATCAGAAATTGATTCAGGTTTTTGAAAAAAATCTACATACTTGCATCCGATCTTGATCTATGATGAAGACTAGCCGGCGAAGAATTGGTAGAGCTAATTCCACCACCCGTCAAAAATCCATTAAAAATCGTTTCACGTAGAATAAAACCCTGGGATTTCTTCTTGATGTTTTTAAACTGCTCCACTCCATAAGCTTCTAGCAGCCAATAGCACTCCAGGGAAAATTCTATACTTTCGTTGCACCTAAAAAAATTCGATTTTGGACTCATTTTTGAGCTAAAATTCGACCGATGACCAATTTTTGAACTCAAAATTCAATTAAGGACCAATTTTTAAGCTCAAAATTCGACAAAGGACCAATTTTTGAGCTTAAAATTAGAACATAAATTCTTTTTTGATAAATTTTTGAAGCCAAAAATCGATTTAAAACCCAATTTTGGGGTCAACAATTTGACCAGGTCTACCTTTTAATAATATACGGATGAATCGCCTCAGCAACATCCGGTAGATTTATATACATCGTTATTAATTGTGGAATATAGAAGTTAACCATATGTGCGGGAAATTTGAATAATCTATTGCCTGCAAAAATACAAACATTAACTTAAAAAAAAAAAATAAAAAATGGGTCAACAGTTTTTTGTTTAAAAATAAAAATTTACGATTTTATAGCATTAAAAATTGAAATTTTGTATAATTTTGAGGGAAAAAATCACTTTTCTTGCTTCAAAAATTTCGGTTTAAAAAATCAATTTTTTTAACATTAGAGCCGATTCATTTATCTATAAACACAAATAAAACAACCTAAATATTCCAAAATTCCAGTCTCTTTCGACTTAAATAAATACTGCATCTCTAACACTATATCAAATAAATTAGACTCGAACAACCTCAGCAGAGAATTCTGGGTTTTTTCACCAAATTTTCTTTCCTAAAAAAAGTGACCATAAAATTGGTACTATTTCAGAATCGGAAACGAAAAATTTTTTTCACAAATTATTAAAAATGACATTTCTTGGGGTAATTTTATAATGGGTTCAAAAAAAGCACTCTCGAATAAGGGGTTGGAAAAATTTCTTTTTTCAGAACATGATTTTTGGGTCCTCTGAGTACAATAAAAGCAAAAGTTTTGGCCTCCGAGTTCATTCTAGGCCAGAAAACGTCCAAAATGGGGTTTTTGGGCTTCCAAGGTTCATAACTTTTCACAGTCATCAAAGTTCGGAAGATCTTTTAAGAATTAAAATATAAACCCGTAGCTTTCGTTTCTATGGTCGATTGTCAAAATCAGTGACGTTTTCGTTGAGATATAGCTCTTTGAAGTGTAGATCATCGTTTTTTTCATCAAATTTAACGTAAAAATACAAAAAAACGATGATCTAAAATCCAAAGGACTATATCTCAGCGAAAACGTCACCAATTTTGACGATCGACTATGAAAATGAAAGCTACAAGTATATATTTTAATTGCTAAAAATTTTCCGAAATTCGATGACTGCGAAAAGTTATGGGCCTTGGAAGCTCACACAACCCATTTTTAGTGCAAATTGGCGAAAGTTGTAAAAAAATTTTTCAGTCCCGATTCCGAAATATAACCATAAAATTTAAACAATATGAAGAGCAGAGCTTACCACTTCCAAGCTCAGCTCCTCGTCACTTTCGGGAACTTCGGTGATTCTTCTTGCTGAAGAGGACTGTATAGCAGCTAAAGAGGTATAGGTCGCATCTTCTTCTATAGTTGCAAACTCTTCGACAGCATCAACTCCCATATTTTCATCAGCTTCTTGTTCGTTTGGAGAATTGTTAGAATTAGAGGTAGAAATTATAGATTCTTCGTTGCTATCAATAGAAAATCTTGCAGCTCGTGGCTAAAGTGTAAAAATAAAATTGAAAATAAGCACAAACGAAGCTTAAAGCCAAGAGTGCCAAGTCTGTTGATGTTCTCAAAAAGGTGGTGATTTTAAGATGTTAAATCTGATTTTTCAGTGTCAAATCAGATTTTTGAGATGCGAAATTTTGTCAAATTTATAAGAAATATACTGGAAAATTAGCATTCTCTGATTTTTCCTCATAAAATCTGATTTTTGAAGTCAGATTTTCTGTTTTGAACAAATGTTCTTGTCATCCCTGCTTAAAACTATCAAAACAAAAATCATTTTTTTGCTAAAAAATTTAAGCAGAAAATTTAAAAATTTTTTAGCACTTTTCAAAATCGAATTGCAATAAAGTGGCGAAGAAAAATTTATAACTTTTTTGTTGGAAAATTAACGTTAGAAAAGTGCAATTGCGGCAAATTTCAAGATTGAGAAATTTGAAAAGTGAAATGAGAACTATAATTTCGGAGATTATCTCATTTGATATCTAACTGAGGATGGTCATTCTCTATCCTATATTTTTGAAAATATGACTCGTAAAAACTGCAATTTTCGAAGGGATACAAATTTTTTAAGCATACCTTTGATCCAGCTTCTTGGCCGGCTCCATCGGTTAGGTTTAATAGTTCATTAAAAGAAAGTATAGTACTGGTTGTTGGCGTCTCGGCATGATTTGTCACCAAATAATTTGAAGGCTCTTGAAATTTATGGGGTTCTTTTTCGGCGAGATTGAACGTTTCTTTTAGAACACACCTTAAAGTAAATAAAATTTAATACAGTCGACGTTCGATATAACGGCACCTCGATTTAACGGTACCCTCCCTCCAATTCGAAAAATCGAATTTTAAGCTCAAAAATCAGCAGATTATCGATTTTTGAACAACAGCGTTAAAAAGGTCGCCAATACTGGGCAATGACATAGGCAGAAAAAATTTTAAGGGGGGGGGGAAGTAAACTTCTTAGGACAAAATTCGATTTTTGATTAAATTCGAAAAAAATCCAAAACTTTCCCAGCCCAAATTTCCCCAATTTTAGACCAAAATTACGGCACTGGGTGGGGTAGTGGCTCAATTTTGAAAAATTTTACCACCCTACGTACATGTATGATGAGAAAGGGTTGTGCGCTCATCTTCGTAAAAAATGGAATTTTTGTTCTAGAAGATTATGCCCTTACAAAAATTTTCTAAGAGCATATATCTCGTAGAGCATAAATTTTCAGCTTTTAGAGTGGAAACAACATATCAAACCATATAAATTCCGCCATTTTATAGGAAGAATTTATGTGGTTTGTCTCTGAAAGTCTAGATTTGGAGTGATTACATTCGTCTACAGAGTGTTCCAAAAAAACCGCCATTTGGTCATTTTTTGGTGAAAATTTTTCAAAAAAATTGTTTACAAATGACATATTTAGGGGCAAATTTTTGCGAGAAATTGATTGCGCACATCGAAAAACCTTAAAAACGTCTCCCAGACCATGAAGTATCCAATTTTCGTATTTTCAAGTAGGAATTCCTACCGAAAGTAACTGAAAAAATATGAAAATTGGGTATTTCCTGGTCTGAGAGGCATTTTCAGGGGTTTTCGATGCGCGCGATCGATTTCTCACATAAAAATACCCCTGAGTCATTTTGGAGAAAAAATTTTTTGAAAAATTTTCGCCAAAAATAACCAAATGGCGGTTTTTTTTGGAACACCCTGTAGAACCGTTTTTTTACTTCTCAAATTCCTTACTTTGAACATAAACCAGATTTGGAGTGATTACATTCGCTAGACTGTTGTTGATAAAACATTGAGATTGCAACCATTTAATGAAAACAATATTAAAACCACTAATTACATCAAATAAAATTTTTTAAATCTAGCAAAATACAGATATGTTTATAGCCTATAAAAAACTGTTTCGTTATTATTATAAAAATCAAAAAGTCATCCCAGACGCCTGTCTGTAAGACAGGGTGTCAACAAATCGACAGATAGAAACTAACACGAAAAATCGTCCATCACTATCACAATTTTTAGCCAAACGCCACAAAAAAGAACAAGTTCATTTCGTTATTGATTGGTAGCACGTTTTCGCATATGTGCATCGCGCAAAATATACACATACACAGCTGATGCTAAAAAATTTAGCCTATACACATACGGACAATTTAAGAAAATTCGAGTCATTCAGACGCAAAAATAGGGCGATTTTATAGTGGTGACTAACAAGAATAACAAGGTGCAGATCGTGTTATCAAAAAATGATGTGGAACTTTTAAAATCAATGATGTTTTTCAAAGGAAACACTTTTGTATGATAAACTTGTAATAAAAGATGTTTTTAACGGAGATTTCCATTTTGCGCAAAACTTTTATGCAACACACAAAATGAAAAACATGCAATTTTTGGAGCTATTGTGGATCAGGGGGCAAGGGTCAAAAATTTTCTAAAATTTTTAAAAAATGACATATTTAGGGATAATTTTATGCGAAAAATCGATTGTGCGCATTCCCGAAGCGTGAAAATGCTTTCTTGACCCTGATTCAGGGAAGGTAGTGGGTGTATTGAAGCGAAAATCAAACACTTAAAAATTGAAAAATACGTACGGGGGGCAAAAGTCCTCGCTAAGGGCGGAAATTTCGCGATTACGGCGCTGTTTTTTTGCTAAAACGTTAAGATTTAAAAAAGTTTTTAGAAAAACAAAATGGTACTATTTCGGAATAGTGGACACATTTCACGGAAACGAAATTTTTCCTGAAAATAACTCCTCTAGGCCCTAGAGTCGAGGGGTAATTTTATGTATTGCAAATCAGACAACTTTTTCCTGGGCTCTAGGAACTTCCACAACGGGGTTCAAAACGAAACTTTCACAACGCATACAAATCCTTACCGGCGGCTCTAGAAACTTCCACAACGAGTTACGTTGTGGAAATTCCGTTTTTCGTTGTGGAAATTCTTAGAGTCGTTTCCTGATTTGCAATAAAGGTGGTATCGAATTTTAACGTCGATTATAAAGAGATTAAACTTTTGACCGAGCAAATTGCAGTCGAGGATAAACTTTTCGACGAAGTTTCAACTTAATCAAATTTTCAAACAAGTACCTTCAGAAATTTTCGACAATGAAACTTCAGAAAAGAAATAGATGAAGATTTCCAAGAAAATGAATCGCTTCGTCTCTATAAATTGGTCAGCTCAATCTTATCAATTCCCGTACCGAATTCCTTTGTGGAAAGCGTATTTTCAATGATTTGTGCTCAATGGATTACAGAAAGGAACTTATTAACAATGAAAAAAAATCAAAAGTCTTGCTCAAGTTCTGGTGAATTTTGATGTTGATTGTTCGGAAATGTATCAATTGATTCTAAAAGATCGTGAATTATTAAAGAAAATTTCAAGTTGGGAAAAATATCAGAATGGCGAAAAATCGGCTTGGGGGTCAAGGGGATATTTTTGGTGACGTGCAAAAAACTATTTTGTTCTAAACTCGTGCAAAAAATTTCGGCACAAAAACTCCATTGTTACGGAAATTCTTTCGAAATCATGACTATATACACGAAACATTTTTTGGAATTGAGATAGTTGAGCTGCTTTAGAAACTAAAACGAAAATTTTGCCTTGGCGTTAATTTTCACCACGACAAAATTCAACGAGTGCCAGTTTTTCGATAAAAAATCCAATTTTTGAAAATTCGTGACTAAATAATGAATTTTGCACATAAACAATTTGTGAAAAAAATTAACCGATAAAACCGCACTAGGCGTTTTCTCACAATTTGTTTTACGGTCAAAATTTACAACAATTTTTTTGAATGGCGGATTCTCACAATTTTTTACAAAAACCCCATAACTTTTTATGGTGAGTTTTTCTGGGAAAGTGATGTTTTACAAAGTTGTTCCAAATTTTATGAGAAACAACTTTGTAGAACATCACTTTGCCGTAAAATCTCACCATAAAAAGTTGAGAGAATTCGTCACAGCGTTGCGATACGTCCGGATTGTGGGCTGTCGTGACAGACTCCAATTTTGCCACGATAGCTGCAAGAAAAGATCGCGTTCGGATTGTCGTAACAGCCGTCGTAACCGATTACGACAATCCGGACGCGATCTTTTCTTGCAGCTGTCGTGACAAAGTTGGAGTCTGTCGACAGCCTACAATCCGGACGAAATCCTGACGCGCTGTCCATGTGAAAAATCTTCCTTTTGAACGATTGCGATGTGTCCAGTCATAGTGCCCTTTTTTTTTGACGATTTTTGTATATTTTTTAACGCCAAGAAATTTAGGCTTTTGACGATGTCCGTTCAAAAAGAAGATGTTTATGAAACTGAAGATGTTGTTATTGATGAAGGGGCACCTTTAGAAGAGAGATTTGATAATCCAGAAGTGGAGAAAATCCACGTTGATGTGGAAGGTGCTCTAAAAAAATTTGGTGGTCGTATGATTAGTTCCAAAAATGTTGGTACGTGATTGAAAGATTAATTTAACCCTATCAAAAAATTGAGGTTGAAACAAACAAATTTTTGTTAAAAAAATATGATTGTGTTCTTATTTTGGCTGAAATTTATGAATCCAAATTTTTCACATTTTTACGCCCCACCCCTTAACTTTTTTTGTTTGAATTTTATACATGATGAGCCATAAAAAACCGTACTTTTTTGGTGAAAATTTTTCGAAAATCACCTATAAGGGGCTATTTTCATGCGGTTTTTGAAAAATTTTCGCTAAAAAACAAAAGTACGGTTTTTTAGCTCACTCTATTAAAATTTTCAGATTTCTCGGACTCGGTGGTTAATCGTCGCCGACGTGGCTACGGTGGTGGTCAGTATGTGATTGAAGTAGTCGGCCCTGAATATGACGAACCAGAGACGTTGGAGCAAAAATACAATCGATTGCATTGTGAGTTAAACGAACTTATGGAAGCTGTGCTTAAGGAAAAAGAGGTTCGTTAGCTCTAAAATAAATTCTACTACATTACAGAGTGAGCCAAAAAACCGTACTTTTGCGTTTTTAAATTTTCAAAAATCACCTATAAGTGTCTACGATGATGGCCAGCCAGGGATATTTTCATTCGAGAAATCGATTGCACGCTTTCTCGCATGAAAATACCCCTTATAGGTGCTTATTGAAAAAAATTTTCGTAAAAAACACAAAAGTACGGTTTTTTGGCTCACCATGAGCCAAAAAAAAGTGTTATTACAAAAGTTGTTGGGGGGCGATGATAGAAAACGATTGATATCAAAACCATCGAAATCGAAGACAAAATTTTTTTCATTTTTTGCCCTTGGAGGCCAAGGAAAAATTCAAGCTCGGTATATACTGAGATTTTTCTGCCAACGTGTATCTTTGTAGTTGTATTGGCGTGAAAATCAAGATTATTATATACTGTGCTTTATTTTTCCGTCAACACGCTTGAAGAATCTGCGAGCGCCGGAGACGCTCGGCTCCCGATACTTTTCTGCTCATTTTTGATCTAAAAAATCGATTTTCTACTGATTTTTTAGCTAAAAAGCGATTTTATACTGATGAGCTCAAAAATCAGTGGAAAATCGACTTTTTGACTAATTTTGGAGCTCAAAAATCGATAGTTTATTATTCTTTCTTATATCTACGAGAATATATTGTGACTAGAGAAAGATTAACGCCTCTTATCTAAATACTAACTAATAATTTAAGAACCAATCAGAAAAGACATCGATCACAAAATCGGACTTGGAGGAGCTCAATGATGTTCTCAAAGCGGCTCAAGTTAAACGAACTGCTAAAGAACCGACTGCAAATGTTCCGAAAGAATCGAATACAAAGTGAATTTTTAATTTTTGGCTAAAAATTCAATTTTCATCCTATTTTTCAAGTCCAAAATAAATTTTTCCACTCAAAAGTTCATTTTGAACCACTTTTTATTAATTTTTCAGACTTCTTCCAACAAAATCGCACCCTGTAGGCGATCTAGCAAATCTCGAGGCAAGAATCCAGCGAATTGAAAAAATGCTTAAAAGTGATAACCCTGATTCAGAAAATCTTGGAAATACGACGTTTTCGGAGGCTGTTGAAGACTTGAGAATGCGTGTGGATGCACTCAACCCGATCTATTTGGACAACTTGGAATCGAAGCTCAATAATGTTTTGACAAAACTATCACAGGTCGAATATTTATGCATTTTTTCTTCAAAATTCACAAATTTTCATCAAAATCGGTATTTTCTGAGCATGTTCAGACTTTGTCTCTCAAAAAATTTTTTGATTTTTGAACTCAAAGTTTACCAAAAATCAATTTCAACATTTAAATTTTTTTCTATAAAAAGCATTTTAAGGTCGATGACAAAAGAAATGAGCGCAGTGATGTCCAGTTCGAAGAACGAGTGAATAAGCTCTATGAAATGGTCTCTAAATGGGATACCCAGTGTTCAAATCTGCCTTCGATAGTCAAACGAATGCACTCGCTGGCAACCTTACATGAGCAAGGCATGAGGATTTTTAGCCATACCAAAATAATTTTTCACTTTTTTCAGCTGAAAATTGGTCGTCAAAATTGAATGAAATGGTCGGAATTAAGTCACAAATTCTTAAAAAAATCGAAAATGACCGTGTTACTTTGGTCCAGCTCAGACAGGACTCATTCAAGGTGCTCGAAGAATTGACAACAAAAATTGCGAATCTCGAAAAAGTTGTAAAGAAATAACATATTAAATTTTTGTTAGCATAATGTATTTTTTTAAATGATATGCTTTTTGTTTAAATGAATAAAAATTTTGATTGGATGGGAAGTGATTGTTCGTTGGAAGATGATTGCACTTTTTTCGAAAATCAAATTTCTGGAGGCAGAAATTTGGCGACCCAAGTGATATCAAGATGGCTTTGAATGCTGAATTAATGAATCTTCCAAGAAGTAAAGAAATTACTGAGGTCTGTCGAAACTTTCGTGGAGGGGTAAAAATTTTTTAACATTTGATAAGTTGAGTTCGAAAACTTCAAGGGGGTCTGTATAACAAGGGCGTTAAAACCTAAAAATCACAATTTTTCGTATTTTTGAGCTAAAAATTCGAAATTGAAGGCTTTTTCAATAAATTTTTTCTAAAAAAATCCGGTAATGGGGATATCAAATGAGCCGCCGGGCAAATGAAATTGAATTAAACTCGATTCTTGACAAACTTGTCAAGTTAAAAAAAAATCAAATTTTAATTATTAAAAAATTAAAAGAAAATATTTACAATTTAATTTTTGAACTAGTATAGTTGAAGCGTCGCACTGAACATGAATTCCGAATTTCGCATTCCTAAAGCATGAAAACGCTTCTTTGAATCAAGAAAAAGTTGATTTTGAAACAATATGACAAGAAAATCATGTTTTAATAAATAAATATTGTTTGAAAAACAGCTCTTTCTTGATTCCAAGAAGCGTTTTCATGCTTTAGATATGCGAAATCCGGATTCCCCCGCATAAGATTACCCCTCAAGGGATCATTTCTCGCTAAAAAAGTTTAAAAAATTCATGTTCAGCGTGACGCTTCAACTATACTAATTCCGAATTGTTGGATGTTGATCATGCATGTTGGATGATGATTGATTTAGTTGCAATTGCACTTTTCGCACGTGCATCCACCGCCGCACGGTCCTAAAATTTTTTATTATTTAAAAAATTAATCGAAAATTTATTACCATTACAACATTTGCTGTCATCTTCCTTGCAGCATCCTTGGTCTTTGCAGCATGCACGAAGTTCACACTTGCAGCATTTGCAGTCTCCGCCTAAAATATTTTTTGGATAAATTTTCATCCAAAAATTTTTTCTGATTCCTCACGTAAAAAATATCCTACTATGAACGTGTAATGTTTGTCCAGACGATCTCGGGAACGCATAATTTAAACCCTTAACGCTAAAACTGAAGTTGTAGGGGACGATGAGGGAAGACGAACGACATCACTTTCATGGGGGTACCCGTAAAAAAATTCCGATCCCAACAAAGTAATATGTATTACTTTTTCAAAAAGTTCTCCATTTCGGCTGATTTGTTGTACTCGAGGGTTTTCCTATGCGAAAAAGCGATTCCAGGTGGAATGAGAGCTGAAAAAATTTGCCTGACCCCCTAATGAACTAGACCATCTGCTTCATAGCTCGGTGAGTTTGTATCCAAAACCTAAGGTGGCGGCTCATTTTGAAACCCAAATATTGTGCTACAAAATACCAAAAAGATTATTGATAGCCTTAAAAATATGGATTTTATATATAAGCCAGCTTAATGGTTACAAGTTCATAAAATCCATAGTTTTAAGGCTGTCTCAATAATCTCTTTTGCATTTTGTAGATCAATGTTTGGGCTTTAAAATGAGCCATCAACCTTAGATTTTGGATACAAACCCACCGAGCTATGCTCGATTGAAGCAGTAACCATTAAGTAACCGATCCAAACCCTGTTATTTTAGACAAAATTCAAAAAAATTTATGGCGAAAATTTGGCTGAAAAATTGCTAAATCCGGTTGTTTGCCCTACCTTTTTGATCAGAGATGCCAAGTGTCCTTATGAATAAGATTTGTTCTTATTTTGAGAAGCCAAATCTTATTTTTTTTTAAACAAATTTTATTAGTAAGTCTTATTTTTACTGATTCTATTAGAAAACCTTATTTTTTACCTATTTTGTAAAAAATGTCCTTATTCTTCCTGATTTGGCATCCCTGTTTTTAATAGATGATCGACTAAAGAAATCTTACCACAGTTGTTGCAGTTGCAGACCATGTTGAACAAAAATCAAAGTAAAAAGTTCTCAAGAATAAGTTAATAAATTATCCAATAAAACAAACTGGTTGCCTAGTACTCTTCTCTAGCCCTTTTTATACTTGTGATCAATAGTGCTGTCGTTGGTTTCGATTTTGTAGTTTGTGCGAATACATTTTTTGATGTAAACAAGTTAGCTTATAGTCATAAGATAGAAAATTATTTTACTCGCAAAAATATTTTGTAGTTTGTGGCCAGGTCATACTTTGAACATAAACTCCTTTGATAGCACAAGCAACACGACACGTCAGCAAAAGAATGTCATATGATTCTTATAAAATTTTCAAATATTAAAATCAAAGTTTGAGTACAATATTGGGAGCTACTTCGGCTCTTATATCCCATTGAAAGTGGTCTAAAATTGAAAATTTTCTCAAAAATGACCCTATCAGGGGTAATTTTATGCGGGAAACACGTTGGCGATGTTATTTTTGCGTAAAAACGCTTCCATTTTTTAGAAAACCGAATTGAAGACAAAGAAAGTACAATAAAACCCCTAACATAGCCCACTCCTCCCAAAATCCTTAAGGGTGCTCATAAGTCATTGGCGCGCGCGAAAAACACTGTAAGCATAAGTAAGCCGGGCACCAGGACAATTTTCACATTCACGGTTTTTTTCACTGGCTTTTTTCACTGACATTTTTCACCGATTTTTTTCACAGTGGACATTTTTCATCATTTTTTACAATGAAAATTTTTCACAATTGATAAATCAAAGCGTAGTCATAACCTATATAAAGCATAACTTCTACATATCTTATACATATTCAAATGGAGCTTGTACATGCTTCAAGCACAATTGAAGCGTGTACATGCTTTAACACGGTTGAAGCGTGCCGAATCGTGTACACGGTTCAACCGTGCCGAACGAAGCGTGTACACGGTTCACTTCGACAGCTCGAAGTGAACCGTGCAGCACGGTTCACTTCACTCGGATTCAAACGTGTAATGATTAAAAAATGCTTATTTTATCGCGATTATTCTGTAGTCGCTTCGAATTTAAAAAAACATCAATTTTGAACCGTGTACACAGTTCGGTTTGCTTGAACTGCACGGTTACAACACTGGTCTCGAGTTCGAATCCCACTTGAGTCGATTTGATTTTGTCTAGCTTGGTTTCGAAAAAATTCGAGAAATTTGGATTTTTGAGCCATTTTTACACGTGGCAGTAGGAGGGGTTTGGATTTGTGAGCCATATTTTCAAACCATAAAGATTTTCAATACCTTCACGGCGACCGAAAATGAGAAAAAAGTCTTCAAAAAAAAAATCGTTTCAATACTCAATTTTTGATTGATTCAAGGAATTTGCACTGAATTTTCTTACTGAAAAAATCAAAATTTTTAAAAGCTTTGCGAAGCTTTTCCTCGTTTCCATTTTCTATATAGTCTTTTTTTTCGTCAAAGATTTTTTTCTTTTATAAAATTTTTCCGATTGAATCAGGAATTAAAATAAGAATTGTTTATTGAAACGAAAAAAAATTTAAATTCTTTGAGAGAAATTCAAAAATTCTGATATAGTTTGTATTCGTATTCAGAGATTAAAAAATTCTTTCAAAGAATTTAAATTTTTTCGTTTCAATAAACAATTCTTATTTTAATTC
>OZJO01019255.1:0-19412 GCA_900406225.1 Acrobeloides nanus | reverse complement strand
AACTTCAAATGTGATTATCTCGACAACTATAACGATTCAGAATTTACTGTAAAAACAAAAAATGCTCCATTTTTCATGATTTTTCCGAATATATATAAGTTATGGGAAATTTCGCTAATTTTAAGAATTTTCAATTTGTGACCTCCTACTTTGTTAGCGATTTTTACATTTTTTGGTCCCCGGCTTTTGAAATGGGACTTGGTCAGGGATGTTGGCCAGGAATTCTAGTTTATTTTTATGTGCAACTCGGAGCCCGCATAGTGAGAAAATTTCGAGCTAAAGCTCAAAAAGTGATTTTTTGAGGAGGTAAAAAATCGTGATATATAGAAAGAAAGTCACTTTTCTCGACAACTACAAAGGCTTGGGACATAGTTTTGGTGTCGTTGGAAAGGGCAACAAAAGACAATAAAAACGTGCTTTAAATTGTGGGAAACGCATTTATAGAAAAAAAATTATGATAGAAATACTAAAATGGTCCGGATGCCGATTCTTGCTAAACATGACCCTCGATTTCTCCACAAGTATAAAGGCACGGGACCTAATTTTTACGTTTTTGTTCACCACTCACTAGGTACTTAAAGATAATATAGGCTTCAAGTTTGTGGCGACACTTTTTGGCGTACGACCACCCCCTCAGGAGCTATCTGCGATATTTCGAGATATTGCCTCTTATATCAGCAAGGAGGCATTTGTAAGGGTGTTATCTCGAGTTTTCTATATCTTAGCCCTGTCAATTCCCGTCCCTAGGAATTCTTTTGCCTCCATTCTATAATAGAGTATTATTTTTTCGAAAATTCTTGTTTTTTACGCGCTTGACTATACTATATAACTTTCCTTATTATACTAATCCCATACATTGGAACAGGCTATGTCTGATTTTTCTGCTATTTTTTATAGAAAAATATGCAAATTTTGGTATATTATCGCAAAAGATAATCAAAATAAAAGTTTTGACCTCTCAGAAAAAGAAAGAGGAAAATTTGTCTTTTGAAAGATTAAAAGTTCTGTTTGAACTTTTGGACCACTATGTATAACAGGGGACCCCAAAATTAGCTGGAAGAGGGGATCCAACGATGTGGCTATTAGGAATGGGGAGAGGGCATTTAAGGAAAAATCAAAAACACCATAAGGAGGGACTCTTATGTTTCAACTTTTTTGGTCCTTGGAGGGGGGGGGCGCAGATTTCCGGTGTCTTACACCCTACAGTTACGTCCTTGGTGCTGTTAATTACGTCAATGATCAAATTAATTATTATTTTTTAAAATATATTCGACTTGACATGTATGCCATTCAAGTTTAAGGACCGATAGAGAAAGAGATAGAAAGAGACTGGTTTACACATGTTTTCGAGTACTTTCGGTGCAACTTTTTTTCATTTTCTATTGTATTCCTCTTTAATTAAATTAGTGTCAGAAAAATTTCAAAGGGTGGTTCAAAAAATCCCAATTTGCAGAATTTTCATGATTTTGATTTGACATGTATGCCATTAAAGTTCAATAATCAATAGCGAAAGAGACTGTTTACACATGTTTTTGAGTACTTTCGGTGCACCTTTTTTCCATTTTCTATGGTATTCCTCTTTAATTAAATTAGAGTCAGAAAAAGTTTAAAGGGTGGTTCAAAAAATCTCAATTTGCAGATTTTTCATGATTTTAGGACTCAAAGTTTTCGCTTCAATACACTACCTTGAATCAGGGTCATGGAAGTCATTTCAACCTTCGTGATTGCACGCAATCAATTCCACATGCAAAATTACTCCCAAGAGAGCTCATTTGTAGAAAAAAAATTTGGGTGAGTGGTCTCAAAATCATGAAAAATCATCAAATTGCGATTTTTTGGATCACCCTGTTTGTTGTTCATGGACGGAAATGTTAAATCTTATAAAAGAAGTGCTCATTTTAAAGTTGAAAGACCATGAAATCGGTAATTTGTTTGGTATTTTGTCTATTTCTAGTCGTTTATACTAAACCTTATAGTCAAGATCGATTTTTGAAAGATTGTTTGAATTTAGATGAACGTAGGTTTTGTTAAAAAATATTTATTACAAAAAATAGGGGGGCAAAAATAGGGTTTTTGGTGGACAAAAATGGGTTTTTTGGGGTCGAATGGGGTTTTTGCGGGCCAATAATGGGTTTTGGGGGACCAAAAATGGTGGTTTTGGGGTAAAAATGATTTGTGGGGGTCAAATGGGGTTTTTGCGGGCCAAAAATGTAGTTTTTGGGGACCAAAAATGGGGTTTTTGAGAGCCAAATGGGATTTTTAGGGGTCCAAAAATGAGGATTTCGGGGACCAAAAATGGTGGTTTTGGGCTAAAAATGATGTTTGGAGCCAAATGGGGTTTTTGAGGGCGCAAAAATATGGTTTTTGTGGAGCCAAATGGAGTTCTTGCGAACCAAAAATGTGATGCTGGGGTAGGGGGCCAAAAATACGGTTTTTGGGCTAAAAATGATTTTGGGGGTCAAATGGGGGGGGGGTTTGGCGGGCCAAATGGGGTTTAGTGGGGGGGGGGCAAAACGGAGGTTTTTGGGCCAAAAATAATCTTTGACCATTTTTTCAATAAATCTGTTTATTGACACGATTGACAAAAAAGAGTAAATTCAGCGCTTCTTTTTTAGCTTTCTGTGATGACCACGGCCGCTGCGATTCTGGATATGAATGTGTACAAAATGTGTTTGAAAAAAGCGTCTTTTCACCTTCAAATCGGGGTCTTTGTTTGGTATGGTTTTTGATGTAAAAATAATTTAACCATTTTTTAGAAATCTGGATGTTCAGATCAACCTCCTACTCCGATTTTACCTCGAAATTCTCGAGTTAAACGCGGATTTTTGCAATCTTTACAAGATTTTTGGGCTGGAATGGCTCTTTGGGGTTAAAATGCATGTTTTATACCAAATTTATATATAAATAAAAATTTTAACAATAAATTTAGAGCCCGCCATATTTAAAAAAAAGACCCCAAGCAGCATCTCGAAGAGTACATTTCCAACTTCAAAGTGTTATATCTCTTCAACCATAAAAGATTTTTGGTCGAGGTCTTTTTTCAAAATACTTATATCGATGCGTAGAATATTTTTTAAAAAAACCTCGATCAAAAATCTTTTATGGTTGAGGAGATATAACACTTTGAAGTTGGAAATGCACTCTTCGAGATGCTGCTGTAAAGTTTACTCCTTTAAGAAACGTCACAACGGGGCAAAAAGTCCAAAAACGTGGCAAATGCCACAAAACACGTTGGTGATGTTTTTTGTATAATAATTTTATTGTTCCATCCTTTATTAACATCGTAGAAAATTAACATAAAAATACAATTTAACCGTTTGTAAAATAGCCACAATCACAATTTTCGGTTTTTGTAAAGACACAAAAACCTACGTCTAGATTAATTTGAACACCACAGACGTTTACTTGGCTAGCATATTGTTTTAACAAAACCGAAGTAAAGTTGCTGAAAGGAGTGAACCCGCTCGTGTCCGTTCGCCCATCGTATTTACGCCACCAAATATATTTAACACTTAAAGAATCGTTAGTAGATGAGGGTACGGTCCATTGAGGTCCAAAATTTGTACTCCAACTAATGTAATCTGTCATAAAAATAGTTCCTAAATATAAGCTTTTATATAAAAACTTGTTAGTACCGGACTTTGGCCGGTGTTAACTGGTCGATAGTTATCAGGACGGAATAAGTCAGGACTCAATCAGGACCCGGTCCGAACCTTGGGGGGGGGGGGGGGGAAAAAANTCGAGTAGCCGCTGTTGTATACTCCGTCAAAATCTTTTGATTCGTGACACGATCACTAGACCATTGTCCTTGAACATTAATAAAGAAAGCATCTGGATATAGTACATAATTAGTATAGTTTTCTCGTAACTGAGTCGCTATCAAAGATTGATTTATCCGTAGTATATGTTCAGTAGGTGAAGGACATTTTGTTGAATCCGTACACGGATCAATATACATCCAACCGGTCCAACCCCAACCAGCATTGATGATATTTTGAATACCCACTTCATCGGCTCGACCATCACTAGTGCCGACACGCGCATAAAAAAGAGTATGATTTTTCGAGGTTAGACATGCGAATTGAGCAGCTGCCACGGGTTGTGAAGCATCAAAGAGTTCTGTGCATTCAGATGAAATAAATTTGGGAAGGACTACAAACAATAAAGTAATGAGTAAAAACATGTTTTTAAAAACTAACAATTTTTACTGCTATAGAACGTTTAAATCTATGTTCTTATCAGCTTCTTAGAAAATGATATCAAAGAATTTTTTTTATCTAACTGGTTTTTATGTTATTTGATAAAGACCTATGGTTTTTGGTCCTGTGACGCATCGAGCTTAGGACTTGGATTTTATTATAAAACATTTAAATATTTATTCCCCATAAAATTATAAACAAGACTGTACATAAATTTTCATTTCTCTAACACTAATTAAAAATGGAATTGTGGCCCAACGGAATAATTTTGATAAAGACCTATGGGTTTTGGTTTTGTGACACATCTTTTGATAAAGACCTATGGTCTTTATCAAAAGATATTCGTATGCTTTCCGTATATGAAATTAGATGGTGGAAAATGAGCTCACGCCTAGCCGTTTTCGTTGAAATCAACGAAAACGGCCAATCAGGTGAAAATCTAAGGGCCGCCACTAATTCGTTCGGAAATTTTTGACTTCACTAATTTATCACCAATAACATCACTAATTCCGTTCGGACGCGTTCGAATGGCGAGGGGCCATTTGTGTCCGGAAACATCCGTCCCGGACATTTGCGTCCGGACGCAAACTGTCCGGACGCTTGGTGAAAATTTTGGTGAATGTCCGGACGCGAATGTCCGAGACAGAAGTTTCCGGACACAAATGTCCGGACTCAAATATTCGGACGGAAAAGTCCGGGACGCAAATTTTCGGACGCAAGTGACCCCTCGCCGTTCGGACACATCACTAATAGGCATTCGGACGCGTTTGGAAACGTTCCAACGCGTTCGGAAATGTTCGAACGAGCGACCGAACGTTTCCGAACGCGCCCGAACGCCTATTAGTAATGCTTCCGAACGCAACTAGTGAAGTTATTAGTGAACTAAAGTCCGTTCGGGAGCCGTCCGGACGTATTAGTGGCGGTCCTAAAGGGGTAGTAAATTCGTTCCAAAAATGGTCAAAATTGGCATATTTTTGAAAATTCACTACAATGAAACCTTAAAATATGCGAATTTTAAAATTCGCATAAGAAACTTCCTCAATATCGGCTCTCTATAAATGGAAAAACCGCATCGAAAAAGATTATTACTAGCCCGAGAATGAGTCTTAAACTTTTCCTTTGAAAAAAAGTGAGGATACTTACAAGTAAAGGTTCACATGTTGATTTCTTCGATTTCGCCCAAACATATGCCAATTTTTTACCCATAGCGGGAGTACTAAAAACCGCAAAAAATTTTCCGACTGACACTCCTATGGGGAGATAGAGCTTTCTATCTCCCCATAGGAGACATGGAACCATTTCTGTTTAGTGTCCTTCAGGCATAAATTGCTGATTACGAAAAACAAAAAATTTCGGGATGAAAACTTCATTTTCACTGGTTTTGGGCCCTATGAAGCATATAATTTTTTATATACTAATTATATATTAAAGATAAGGCTCAAAACCAATGAAAATGAAGCTTTCACCCCGAAATTTTTTGTTTTTCGTAATCAGCAATTTATGAACTTTTAGAACATTAAACAGAAAAATCATTTTTCAACCCAAAAATTGATCCATGGAGTCCCCTCTTACGTTTTTGGGATCTCTGGTACTTTGTTAGTGGTTTTTACATTTTTTTAAATCCGGCTCCAGAAAAGGGACTTGGTCAGGGATCTCGATCAGGACACCTCGATTTCTCCACAAGTTTAAAGGCGCACGAATTTAATTTATATGTTTTTGTTAATCACTCACTAGGAACATAAAAATAATCCAGGCTTCAAGTTTTGGCATACGCCTACCCCTTGTGCGACTTTTCCAGACATTGCCTCTTAAATACTATCGTTTTTTATCAGCTTGTTCCATATATGGACAGCCGGCATTAAAGGATTAACAAGGAAAGAAAAGCTATGATTTAATTAAATTGCAAATATTTTCTGTTTAAAAAATGCATGATGTAATTGAACGTGCAGACAGAGATTTAGAACTTTTAAAAAATACCTTTTACCCTTGTAACATTTACTTAATAATTATCGAATATACAATTTTGGCAAATTACTTAGAAAACAACCTTCCAGACAGACGGTAATGATGGGGAAATTATAATAAATGTGGATTTTCAAGGTTTTGGTCAATGACCAACAAGATATAAATCAAACCGTTTTGTGGACATAAGTCCATTAGTAGTTGTGGACAAAAGTCCATTAGAGTATTGTCTAGATATTTCTTAACAACATCTCATTTCTCATTTGTTTCTCAAAATCCTCAACAAGTTTTTGAGTTCATCTGACAAAAGATTTCAATAAGCGGTGATCTTGTTAGGTACAGGGTGGGCAAAAAATCGGATTTTTGAGTACATTCGTCGAAAAATTTTTTTCAAAACAACCCTAATTGGGGATTTCGATGCGAGAAATCGATTTCGAGCATTGAATAATCGTAAAATCACTTCCTTGACTCTGAATCACCAAAAAAACATATTTTTGAGATTTTTTGAGGTTTTTGGCTAATTCAGGATCAGGGGAGCGATTTCACGATTATTCAATGCTCGCAACCGATTTCTCGCATAGAAACCCCCAATTAGGGTTATTTTGAAAAAATTTTCGGAAAAATGTGCTTGAAAATCGCAAAAATTCGGTTTTTTTAGCCCACCCTGTACAGATGTTTATAAAAAATTTCGTCTTAATAACCAAAATTGTAACTCTATATAGTTTATTTATAAGTGTACCTTTGTACATTATTGTCTTGGCAATAATTTGGAAAAAACGAAGAAAACCACCGTTTAATTCCTCGTATTTTATACTTTTTATTGCGCTAGGAATAGTCGATATGATGTAAGTTTTTCGCAGGTTGTTTGAAAAATCTTCAAAGTCCGACAATTTTGTATACCTTTTTTTCTGAGTTTGAAAAAAATCTAGAAAAATTGAGAAAAATTTACGGAATAGAGATCAGCTGGCACTACTCCAAGGTCTAAATTAGGGCATAAGGTCCAATGGTACGAAGAAGATGGAAAGAGACGAATGAAACGACACAAATGGAACGAGACGAATGAAGCGACACGAATAAAACGAGATGAATGGAATGTCGAATAAAGTGAGACGAATGAAGCGACAATGAAACGAAATTAATCAAAATCGTCACGACGCGAGTCGTTACATTTGTGCTCGTTCCATCTGTGTTCGTTTCATTCGTCTCGTTCCATTCGTGCTCGTTTCATTCGTCTCGTTTAGTTCGTCTCGTTTGCAATCCTTCGTTTCGTTCCATTCGTCCCTCTGCAGAAATTAGCGGCCATCGAAAAAGGAACTCATGATCAATTTGGGATCACAAACAAAACAAAAAATTTAGTTGTTGGGTTTTATATGATATCAAAAAGTTTATCTTTTGGGAATGGATTCTTGGATTTTTTGCTCCTTACAACCAAGATAATATGAACGCCAGAATTTTGCAGTTTCTTGTTTGGACATTTGGTAAGTCGGTTTTTCTTGAGTGACCACATTTTGAAATGATTAGGTTGGGAACTTTTTTATGAAAAAAATTTTCAAAAAGCTTTCAGTTATGAGCCTTTGAACTTTGGAAAATTTGCAAAACTTGAAAAAATCACTAAAATCGAAATTAGCTCGGGGGCCTGTTTCAATTGTTGACTAGTGACTATCGACTAGGAAATAAAATGGGTGAATAGTATAAGTTTTTGGCAGATAATTCCATGACTAGTTAGGTTTATTTTGAAGCTAAAAAAACATATATCTTTAAAATTAAGCAAACTAGTCAGTAGGTTATCTTGAAAAAAGTTACACTTTTCAAGCTTCAAAATTTCTCTAGTCACTCACTTTTTTCTAGTCACTAGTCAACATTTTGTTGATACCATCGCTGAGATATGGTTGTTCCCTTCCCTGAATCAGGGTTAGGAAAGCATTTTTATGGTTCGGGAGTGCACGCAATCGATTCCTCATCTAGAAAACCCCATGGGCGACTTTTCCACCAAATTATCCCTCGTGTACGATTTTTAGATTTTCGCTTCAATACACCGACTCCTGAATCAGGGCCAGGAAAGCATTTTTACGGTTCGGGAATGCGCTCAATTGATTGCTCGCCTAGAAAAGCTCCCAAGTAGCATTTTCGGATTTTTAGCAAGCTCTTACGATTTATCAGCAAATCCGAGTTAAATTTATAAATCTGTAAAACAAACTTTTAGGTATTATGCAGCTTCAAATCACGATTCTCATTCAATTTAATCGCTACTTTTGTATATTTGTAGAAAAAATATATAATAAAGTAAGTATAGTTTCCATAAACTCTATAAATGATATAGACTATTGATAGGAAAGAGGATAAACTCTGTTTTCCGCTGTACTTTGTAAAAAGTTGGTGACTCATAGCCTAGTGGGAAGCCGCCCGTCCGATCTGGAAGTTAAGCAACATTGGACCCATAGGTTTGATCCCGCTAGGGTAAAAATTTTGATTTTCAAATTGCGGGATCGTACCTGCAGGGCCAATGTTGCTTAACTTGCCATATCGAACAGGCGACTTCCTTAGCCACTAGGCTATGGGTGACCAACTTTTTATAAAGTACAGCGGGAAACAGAGCTTGGAAGCTGACAAAATTTTTAAAATTGGAATTTTTGATATTTTTTATATAAAAAAATTTAATATTGCAGCTTTTTCCTGGTATAAAAATCCTCTTTTGAAAATACAGGGTATACTAACCCCGACGTACGTTTCAGACGATTTGGAGAACTTTAATGAAAATAGAATTTTCTCAATTTTTAAGGGGGTAACGTTCTAATTTTTCAATTTTTACAACAAATTTTTTAAAATCATTATCAACATCGTGTTTCCTATAGTCAAAAACCCCGAGTACAAAAAATCAATTTGGAGAACTTTTTTGAAAATCGAATTTTTTCAATTCTTAGACGGGTAACCCCTAATTTTTCAATTTTTACAAAAAAATTTAACAAAATCATTATTACCATCGTGTTTCCCATATTCAAAAACCCCGAGTATAAAAAAATGAGCAGCAGAAACGCTAAAATAGGCGAGATACAGCACCCCTTTTAAAAAAATAGCCTTAAAAATTGAATTTTTAAAATTTTTTGGGAGGCACCCCACTTTTTTTGGTTTCATGCACGCCTACCCCCTACCTACTGCTTATTAAAAAGGACCGCATGTCAATCCGATTTCTCGAGATTTTCTCGCTGGAGAAAATCTCGAGAAATCGGAAAAAAACCTATTCATGTGTCCGTACGTACGGACGGACACAGAAATAGGTTTTTTATATTTACGATTTTAGCTATTTACTCCGAGAATGACTCGTATACTTGTGTCCATGATTTTTATAGCGTCTGCTTTCATATCATTTCCTCTATTGTTAATAGACAATATGATAATAGTCCAAGACAAGACTTATTTTAATGAGACTATTCAAATATTTTCTGGCCCAATTTGGAACTGTTCGTTCATAAGTTTTTGCGTAAGCTATTTTTATATGTTGCTTTTCGAGTTTTTTGTTCTTGAGAGCTTCAATTGTTAGTTTTTTACTAGAGTTAATTTTAGACCGTTTACTATTGGATATGGAAAATTCTTGTCTACATAATTATTGGATCAGGTGCTATCATCTATCCTTTAATTATTAGACACGTTTTTAAACTACGAAGGGAACAAAGAATAAATAATAGTGCAAATACGGAACTCAACATTCTTTATTCATCAATCTTGCTGTTTTTGATGAATTTGATATATTTGAGCATTTTTATTTTTTTGTAAGTTTTCTTTAAAAATTTTTTAGCAAAGTTAAAAAATTTCATGTAAAAAGTTGCTTCAATGAAAAAAAACTATATAAAAGCCTATAAAAATGCTGTCAGCATGGGGTAAAAAGGTAGAGATCAACGTTAAAACTTTTTTTGCCTATATAACTGCCCACCAAAATATTTTTTTAGGGATACTTTAACTAACGCCCATCCATTATATGACATTGGTGGATATGCTTTTTATATTGCAAATGATTTATACAATTTGTATAATGCCTATAGCATCTTGATTACTTCTCAAGAAATTCGTGCGGCTATAAAGAAGATGTTCAATATAAATCATTGTAACAGCCGGGTAATAATGCCATTACCATATGTTAACAATAATCTTACACATTAAAATTTTTTATTAAAAGGAGGGGGGGGGGTAAGAATTAGGGACTAATTTTTGAAAATTTTTTTGCCAAAACAGCCTATATAGGATAAAATCATGCGAAAAATCGATTGCGCGCATTCCCGAAGCGTGAAAATGCTTCCTTGACCCTGATTCAAGGAAATAGATGTATTGAAGCGAAAATCGAAAAATTTTGAAATTCCTCCCTCAAAATCATATTTCTGGGGTTAATTTCATGCGGGGAATCGATTGCGCGCATTCTCGAAGCTTGAAAACGTTTCCCTGATTCAGGGAAATTAGTACATGTTGGATTTTTGCTTCAATACACACTCTTATTTCCCTGAATCAGGGTCAAGGAAGCATTTTCAAGATTCGAGAATGCGCGCAATCGATTTTTCGCATGAAATTACCCCCAGANTTTGCTTCAATACACACTCTTATTTCCCTGAATCAGGGTCAAGGAAGCATTTTCAAGATTCGAGAATGCGCGCAATCGATTCTTCGCATGAAATTACCCCCAGAAATATGATTTTGAGGGAGAAAATTCAAGATTTTTCGATTTTCGCTTCAACACACATCTATTTCCCTGAATCAGGGTCGAGGAAGCATTTTCACGCTTCGGGATTGCACGCAATCAATTTTTCGCATGATTTTACCCCTATATAGGCTGTTTTGGCAAGAGATTAGTCCCTAATTCTTACCCCCCCCCCTTTAAGAACATTTTAAAGCCAAATTTATAGAAAAGGACTTTCGACTACAACGCCAATCCTACAAGTATTGGACTTATTTTTTCGCAAAAACTTCATATTTCACCGTTTTTGACTATGCCCAACAATTTCCAATCGTTTTTGGAGTGAGTTGAAAAAATTTCAAAAAATCGATTTTTTTTACCTCTTGTCTGGCCTAGGCATGGCAACTCAAAAAGTCTATTTTTTGAAATTTTTCAAATCATCCCAAAAATGATCGGAAATTGTTGGACATAGTCAAAAAACGATAAAATATGAAGTTTTGGAGCTAGTATCGAATGTATACCCACAAGAGCAAAAATAAAGATCAACATGCAAAAAACATCTTTCAACCGTTTTTTTTTCACTTTTTCACCAATTTTATCTATTATTTCACCTTTTTATACAGGATGTGGCAAAAAAAAACCGCGAATTTTGCCAATTTTTGAGGTCATTTTTCGAAAAAATTTTTTTCTCAAATTTAAAAAAAAATGACCTTTATGGGGGTAATTTTATGCGAGAAATCGATTCCGCGCATTCCTGAATCTTGAAAATGCTTCCCTGACTATGATTCAGGGGATGGGGTGGGTGTATTGAAGCGAAAATCAAACATTTTCGAAATTTTATGAGAAAACCGTCGATTCTTAGATTTTTCTAGACGGGGAATCGATTGCGCGTACTCCCGAATTTTGAAAATGCTTCCCTGACCCTGATTCAGGGAAATGAGTGTTTTGTATTGAAGCGAAAATATGAAAATTTTGGATTTTACTTCTAACACTAGAACGATGTTTTTAGAAGAACAATCCAAAATTTTCATAATTTCGCTTCAATACACCCACCCCATTCTCTGAATCAGGGTCAAGGAAGCGTTTTCATGCTTCGGGAGTGCGCACAATCGATTCCCCGTCTAGAAAAATCTAAGAATCGACGGTTTTCTCATAAAAATTCGAAAATGTTTGATTTTCGCTTCAATACACCCACCCCATCCCCTGAATCAGGGTCAAGGAAGCGTTTTCATGCTTCGGGAGTGCGCACAATCGATTCCCCGTCTAGAAAAATCTAAGAATCGACGGTTTTCTCATAAAAATTCGAAAATGTTTGATTTTCGCTTCAATACACCCACCCCATCCCCTGAATCAGGATCAGGGAAGCATTTTCAAGATTCGGGAATGCGCGGAATCGATTTCTCGCATAAAATTACCCCCATAAAGGTCATTTTTTTTTAATTTGAGAAAAAAATTTTTTCGAAAAATGACCTCAAAAATTGGCAAAATTCGCGTTTTTTTTTTTGCCACACCCTGTATAAAAAGGTGAAATAATAGATAAAATTGGTGAAAAAGTGAAAAAAAACGGTTGAAAGATGTTTTTTGGATGTTGATCTTTATTTTTGCTCTTGTGGGTATACATTCGATACTAGCTTCGAAGTTTTTGCGAAAAACAAGTCCGATAAAGTGTTTTTCGACCCTCTTATTTCCTTCAGAAACGCTAAAAAGAGCTATTTTTCGATGTTCTGAGGTCTCCATATCCTCGGGGAAGCCTATAACATTTTTTTGGGCCGATAATTCAAAAAAATTTATAATCAAGTCGGGTATGAGGAATCTTTTGAGCCCGGTTTCGACATAATTAAAGAATATCAAGTTGATAGTGTTACTTGTCAGCCCGAATCCTGAATTCGATGCAGTCCAGGAAATAGTTTTCACATTTTTTCAAAATTGGCCAATTTCAAACGTCAAAAATTAGTCTATTTGTCAGAGAAATCCGATACTTGTTTTTGGGGAAAAACTATTCATTCCTCAAAAGGAAGGTAAACATTAATTTGCACAAGAAAAATGGCTTGAAAAGTGTTCCGGTTTTGAAGAAAGCCACTTGATAAATGTGTAATCTTACAGGAAGTTGTCCACTTTTTATGTGCTAACAAAACTTTAAAAGCGAAAATCTTCTTCTTTATTTGTGAGTTTTCTTCCTGGTCTTTCTATACTCCTATTCAAAATGAAAGTTTTTACATGTTTTCTTGGAGTTTTTCTGTTTTTATTAGTTGAAGAAACCTTATCGCTGATGTGTTATTCTGGACAACAAAGATGGGAACCGGCACCAGAGATTAATAATATTAGTCTTGTTCGATGTAGTAGAATGGATAGATGTTGTTTTATGCATAGGTATAAGCTCCTTTGTAAGATGAAAGTATTTTTTAATATTTTAGCTCATTAGACGGAACGTATTATGGGTGTTATGACGATTGTCCATCAGATCAGATCCACTCTTGTGGCCCTGATCCAAAAAGCGGTATTCAAGACATAAGATATTGTTATTGTAAAAATCACATGGACACAAATTGTAAACCTTATCTGGGAGCATTAATGTCAGCTTTGAAAAATGATCCGTTGTAAATTTGTTTTTTAAATAAAATCTTTACAACAGCGTCGTAACTTTGACTTTTGGATATCGCAAAACAACAATACATTTTTTTACATGGACATGGAGGGAAAATCAATATTAGAGAATACGTCGAGTCTCGTTATAGCGGCACCCCGATATAACGGCATCCCCCGGAAATTCGTTATAACGGCACCCCCCCCAAAAGTTTTCCCGCCAAACGACCACTCAGGGATGCCTAACGAAAACTCAATAAAAACATAAAAGGTCAACCAATGTCTTCTTGTTCAAAAGTATCCGTTATAACGGCACCCCCCAGAGGGTGCCGTTATAACGAGACTCGACTGTATTTATTCGAAAAATTTTACAAAGAGACTATTTAAGTGTTCTACTCAGCTTTCTTCGAAAAATATTTAAGACTTTCTGGAGTGTTCAAAGGTCGCCCTAAATGTTCCGAATGCGATTCAAGTTGAAATTATTTAGTGAGAATAATGTATGGGAAATTTTTGAAAGTCATTTCAAAGCAAAAATGGCAGACAAAAATTCAAATCCTTGTCCGAAGCTCACATACCCTGATTTTAAGTGTATTTTTTGAACTTTCCAACCTGTCTAAAACACCACAGATAATTTTTTTCGATTAAATTTTAACGTTGGTCGATGTATATCATCACGGAGAACAGTCCTAGTATGATTTCGAAAAAATCTGAGAAATTTCGATTTTTGACTCATTTTTACACGTGGTACTAGTTGAAAAATTTTTTCTCGGATTTTGACAAATAGACTAATTTTTGACGTTTGAAATTTTCCAATTTTGAAAAAATGTGAAAACTATTTCCTGGACTGCATCGAATTCAGGATTTGGGCTGACAAGTAACACTATCAACTTGGTATCCTCCAATTTTGTCGAAATCGGGATCAAAAGATTCCTCATACCCGATTTGATTATAAAATTTTTTGGAATTATCGGCCCATACGGCTTCCCTGAGGATATAGAGCCCTCAGAACATCGAAAAGTAGCGTTTTTTAGCGTTTCGAAGGAAATGGGGGACTCGAAAAACACCTTTATCGGGCTTGTTTTTTTTTAAATTGACAAGTCGTAAGTGTTCCTTGTAATAGAATTAAAAATTTATTGTTTTTAAATGTTCATGTTACAACGAGATAAACGTCAATTATGAATGNTTTTTTAAATTGACAAGTCGTAAGTGTTCCTTGTAATAGAATTAAAAATTTATTGTTTTTAAATGTTCATGTTACAACGAGATAAACGTCAATTATGAATGAATAATAAAACCGGAATAAGCTTAAAACTACGTCCTAGCAAATCAACTACAATAATAAAATCACATATTATTATAACTCCTTTAGATACTATTAATCGGCTTGCCACAATATGCAGCCAAGTTCGCTTCACGGAATGCTTCAGAAAGAGTCTAAAAGAATCGAAAATTAAGGTTTAGAAAACAAGTAGGAAAATACCGGATGTGGATGGCAGACTCTTGCAATGTCTTCACAAGATGCGCCATATTCTAAAGCTAATGTGGCTTCAGCAATCATTTCACCAGCGTTCTGAAAAAAATAGGATTAAAATTTCAAAATTAAAAAATGATATGTAAAAATTTCGGCTCACTGGTCCAATAATATGCACTCCAAGCAATCGATCGGTGTCTTTTTCACCCAAAACTTTCACAAATCCTTCTTGATCGTTATTGGTCTTGGCACGGGAGTTCGCAGCAAATGGGAATTTTCCGACTTTGTAGTTAACTTTCTGAAAAATTAGAATGTAAAATTTGCTCCAAATTCGAATTTTGGCTCAATTTTAAGCTCAAAAATCAATTTTTTACGTAAAGTTGAGTTCAAAAATCGATTTTTTGATCTTGTTTGCCTTAATATTTTTGAGTTTTTGAACTCAAAAATATGCCCTCCTTACATCCTCCTTGAGCTGTTCTTCTGAGCGTCCAACCCATGCAACTTCAGGGTGTGTATAAATCACCGATGGAATACAATTATAGTCAATGTGGACTGGCCCACCGGCTATGCCTTCAACAGCCAAAATTCCCTCGTCTTCAGCTTTGTGGGCCAGCATAGGGCCGGCAATAACGTCACCAATAGCATAGATCGATGGCACAGAAGTTTGGAATCGCTCATTTACGGGGACTCTTCCTCGGTTGTCTAGTTTAAGGCCAACACTTTCGAGTCCGAGATTTACTGTATAGGGTCGTCTGCCGATTGAGACCAAAAGGGTATCGCATTCGAGCTAAAAATTGAAATTATAATAATAAAAATCAATTTTTGATTCAAAATTCATTGAAAATCCGAATTTTGAGGATTAAGAATTGTTTAAAAATCGTATTTTAAGATCAAAATTCTGAGAAAAATATAATTTAGAGCTCAAAATCCTGGAGAAGATCGAATTTTGAGCTCTAAATCCTCCATGATTTTTGAGTCGATTCAAAAAGCGTAATGGTCATTCTTATTATTTTTTTCGTAATTTAAAAAAAATCGAACAAACAACATAAGGGAGAAAAATCGAAAAACTCATACATCTTGTTTCTTTCCATCCTTAACCGCTTCAACAGACACCGTAATTTTGCCATTCTGCTTTTTGGCGGATAAAACTTTCGTCTGCAACAAAAATTTCATGCCTTGTTTAGTCAAGGTTCGCTGAAAGAGCTTAGAAACTTCCATATCAATACCAACTCCACCAACATGGCCCAGAAATTCAACGGCTGTAACTTCCGCACCTAGACGTTGCCAGACAGAGCCCAATTCCACACCAATAACTCCAGCGCCAATCAAAATCATCTTTTCTGGGACTTTCTTCAAAGATAGAGCTCCAGTTGAAGAAACAATTTGTTCTTCATCAATATCAATTCCAGGAAATGGAGTAACTTCAGAGCCAGAGGCTATCAAAATATTACGTGTGTTCACTTGTTCCACTTTTCCATCTGCACTGGTGACTTTCACCTGAAAATTAAGTATATGAAAATAAAAAGACTCCAAGTTCACCTGATTAGGTCCTGCGATTGTGCCATGTCCACTCAAATGGGTGACTTTGTTCGCTTTAAAGAGTGCTTTTATGCCACCTGTAAGACCCTTAACCGCGTCTTCTTTAGCCTTCAACATCACTGGTAAATTCAACTTTGGGGCTACTTCAACACCTCTTGCATTCAAATCACCATGCTTGGCCATATGATAGAAATGCGAGTTATTCAACATTGCTTTTGAAGGAATACACCCAACATTAAGACACGTTCCACCAAGAGTAGGTTCTTTTTCAACACAAACGGTTTTCATTCCAAGTTGAGCAGCTTTGATGGCAGCCACATAACCACCGGGACCTGAGCCGATTACAACGAGATCTGCTTCTAAAAATAATAAGTTAAAAAAAGATAAAATTGAGAGAAACGAGCTATAATAAGAACTTTTCCAGCGTGCTTACCATGAGTAGTAGAATAAGCTCTGGATGGAGCATAAAATGAAGGTGTAATAATAGGACGGATTAGAATAGTCCTACACAAAGTGGCCATTTCGAATTTTGCTCAAATAAGAATTTTAAAAAAGGTTTAGAAAATAATTATTTAAAAAAAGGATGACTAAAGCGGGCACTAGGGCAATAGGCAACGAAGTAACAAATTTTACTATGACAATTGGCAACAATACATGCACAAGCAGGGGGTGGTGCAAGTTGGTATAATACGAATTGATCGTCAGCCAAATACGAATGCCGGTCGAATACGAATGAGGGGGGGGGGTGCAGCACCCCCTTTTGTGCATGTATGTTGGCAACGGTCGATTTCTTCACTTTCCAGTGGTCAAAATAAAAAATTCCTTCAGATCTAGTTTCCCGTATCGAAAAACCCCCCGAATGCATAAATTCAGACAATTTGAAAAAAATTTCAGAGTTTAAAAAAAGTTTTTTACCTTTTGGAAGACCAAGGGTAAAAAACTCGAATTTTCAATTTTTTCAAAATTGTCTAAATTTTTGTAAAATTGGTGTAAAAATTCCAATTTTTAGCCATTTTTCGACAACACATTACTTATTTTAAAGGGCCGCTATGCAATTTTACGCCTCTATCTGCCTACATGTGAATTCATATCTGGAATCGAATACCATCAAAATAACCCGAGCCGAAAGATTAACAAGGGAATACTCTTTCAAAATCCTGGTTTATTTAGTGTTATGGACCATGCTTAACAACTTGCACAAAAAAATTTTTCAAAAAATTGCTGAGTATGAGTACAAAAGAAAAAATGCATGTTAAATTATAAGCAAAATTAAAAATCCGCGTTTTATCGTGAGCTTAGCTCAGTGGTAGTACTCCCGACTTCGAATCCAATAGTATAGGGTTCGAATTTTATTCGGTTCTTTGGGTTCTAGTGTCAGGCAGGATTGAAACGATTGTTCCAACATTATACAAAAATTTTTGCGTATGCTCAACAACATGAAATTTGTTTCCGATCCCCACTTTCCTGCGCTCAAAAAGTTTAATTTTTTCGTCAATTTTGAACAAAACTAAAATTATTCGACGTAAAATTTTTTTATGAAAGCAATCATATCCATTTTTCAACGTAAACAAAACTCCCCAATAAAAAGAAAATTAACGAAACTCAAAAAATCAGCTCATCATCATGCCTTTTTTCAAAACTATCTATTTTTGTGTTTTAACATTGACGTATTGCTTCAATTTGAGTGCTCAATACTTTTTCGAGCAGCAGCAAAAATCCTATCATTTATACAAAATTCAAATTTTCTTGTTGATGTTCCAGATTTTTTAATGGCCAGTTGATGTAATGGGCTATGGCCTAGCTCGTTACACCCAATTCAGACCCGAAATTCGCATAATTGTTTTAATCAATTTTGGGCCCCTCTGAGGGTAATTTTAGGCATAGAATCCGAAAAACTATTAATTTTTGATGAAAAAATTTTTTAAGGGGTCAAAACAGGGGGTACCCTCTATTTTTGAAACAATTTTTAAAAAATCGATATGGGTATCATTTAGGGGTAATTTTTTGCATAGAATTCAGTAAAACTGTTTATCTTGCAATCAAAATACACAAATTTAACAAAAAAAACATCACACTAGAGAGAGAGAGTAAGTAAGCCTTAGCAACCATATAACAAAAACTTTACATTAGAGAGGGTAGACCTTAGCAACCAATTTCAAAAACTCAACGATGCCAGGTCGGACCTGGTAGTGCTTGTTCGGGTTCCGCTGCAATGAGAGCCACCATTGCCACGCGAGATACTTCTGCAGCATTTCCGGTCTCACATTTCGAAACTTGCGGACGATGTGGAAGCGAAGACGGTTCCAGCTGGCTTCCATACTTTGGGTATTGGCTCCGTTCTGTGGGTTGACAAAGTACTCCTAGTGATTCACTGTCTCATGGTTGAAATTAATAGTTTTACTGAATTCTACGCAAAAAAGTACCCCTAAATAATACCCATATCGATTTTTTAAAAATTGTTTCAAAAATAGGGGGTACCCCCTGTTTTGACCCCTTAAAAAATTTTTCATAAAAAATTAATAGTTTTTTCGGATTCTACGCCTAAAATTACCCCAGAGGGCCCAAAATTGATTAAAACAATTATGCGAATTTTGGGTCTGAATTGGGTGTAACGAGCTAGGCCATAGCCGATGTAATGTTCTGTAGCAAAAACAAGTAATGAGATCCTAAATCAAATGTTGCCTTTCAACATGTGAAAATATGGAAAATGTAGAATTGTTATTTACACAATTGACAATTTTGATAAATCCGATTTAATAGAATGATTTTCAGAGGTTCTTCTCGAATACTGGTTCAGGATTTCTTGGATTTTAGCGTCACTAGTTTTTGGGTACGCATTAGCTATGCGCATAAGGTGAATTGGATCAGCTAGAGCACTTCTATATTGGAATTTTAGCCTTATGACACGAGCTTGCCACTTTATGTAATGTTCTGCAGCAAAAGCAAGTAATGAGATCCCAAAACATATAAGCATGATAAAAATCACAGCGAACATAGC
>OZJO01019254.1:0-11214 GCA_900406225.1 Acrobeloides nanus | reverse complement strand
TAGTTTGTATGATGAAATCTTGAATTATGATATTTCTGATTTCGACCTCCAAGATCGAACCCTTGCCCTTCGGAGTGCAAATAGGGAGCTTTACCACTTTGCTACGCGGTATACAACTTATTTGCCCGAAATTTGAAACAAGCTATATGAAAATTTTATTTCTTTCAATTATTTTTATATTTGAAAATAAAAATATAATTATCTAACAAGGGAAGTCAAGAAACTATCATATTCAAAAATTTTTCAGACCCGGCTAACTTTGTAGAGCATACCCATTTGCCATTTAAAAGTGATCAAATTTTTACCTTACAAGCTCTTGGTTTTGAGCTATGAGGCTCAAAAGTTTCAAAATTTTATACGGATTATACATAAGCATTTTGAAGTACAATGAATGTGATCATGGCTCAGTGCCAGTGCTTTAGCCATTGCATACATTGTCAATGGTTCGACCCCGGTCGGCATCTAATTGTTTTTGCATAACAAAATTTTTTGCATTTGTTGTAATTTTTTAAATAATAATGTGGAATTGTTTTTTAAATTTTAGTCCTATTATTACAATACGGTTGGTTCTTTTTGATTTCAATTTTTAAGAAAATGCTGCGAATCAACCCTTTAAATTTGCAAAAGTTATTTTTGACGATGTTCAGCGAAACTACAAGAAAATTTCCCCACAAAACACGATGGAATGTGATTTAGCCAATGAAATTTTAGGTAGTTTCTTTTTATATTTTTTATTGCTATTTTTTAGCGATTATAAATGCTTGTTCTATGTAAGATTGTTATGCTGATCATGAAGTCGATGTTTTTGCTGAAAACGATCCTGATTTTGAAATTGATGAAACCACTTTGGATGCTTTGGACGATGATGAAGCATTTTCGTGGGGTATTGAACCAACCGTATTGTAATAATAAGATTAAAATTCAAAAAACAATTCCACATTGTTATTTTAAAAAAATACAACAAATGCAAAAAATTTTGCATGTGCAAAAACAAATAGACGAAGTGGACCATTGACAATGTATACGATGAACTAAAGCACTGGCACTGAACCATGAACAATAGAATTCATTGTACTTCAAAATGCTTATGTATAATCCGTATAAAATGTTGAAACTTTCGAGCCTCATAGCTCAAAGCCAAGAGCTTGTAAGGTAAAAATTCGATCACTTTTAAATGGCAAATGGATATGCTCTACAAAGTTAGCCGGGTTTGAAAAATTTTTGAATATGACAGTTCCGTGACGTCCCTTGTAAGATAAAATAACAATAATTATATGTTTACAATGCTATGATGGAAACGAAGAGAATATAATGTTTGAGCTTGAAATTGTATTCAAGTTGCACTTATTTTTAAGTAAAATATTTTTTACATAAAATACCAAGAAATTACTTCTATACAGGTGATAATTACCACAAAGTTCTAGTTTTATTTTTCTTGTTAATACAATTGCCGTAAATACTATAATATACGCTTCCCTCTAATTAACGCCCCTCTCATGAGAATTGAAAAATCAGCCACCCCTGGATATGTCCGAAACCGTTAAAAATGCACAACGAAATGCACTTAAGCGAATAGCGTTTTCTGATATTGATTCTTTCAATTCAGTTATAGGTAATTGTGATAAAATAAAAGATGTTTGAACTTTAATAACATATTTATTGAATGAGAAAAAAATACAAAAATTTTTAAAGAAGATACGTTCAAGTTTCAATTTAAAATGGTAAAAAAATATACAGTATCAAATAATGGGTACTGTTAAAAAATATTTTAATAAAATTGAAAACGATCATATCAAACATACTACATTAAAAATATACTTTTGTCACCCACAATTCCGAACCATTTTTGTACATATTCATATTCCTTTGATTCGAACTCCCTATCGCTTGTACAGCCATGGTCGCTTGTCCAAGTTTTATTGCTGCTGTCTTGAGTTTATACCCTGTTACATGAGTGGTTTTTGAAGTATTATTTCTGAATGTTTTGACAAAGAGTTGCGAATCCACACTTCTATGGAAGATGAGCAGCTTCAAAGCTTTTCGTACTAAGCGATTTGTTAATAATAGGGCTAAAGCATTGGAAATTTGGACTAGAAAAGGTACGCTCATGAGTATTAGTCCATAGTAGTTTTCGGAGCCTTCATGAAAATAGTTCTCTACGTAGCTGAGTGCGTATTGGATGGTGCATAAGATGAAGAACTGGAGGGTCTAAAAATGAAAATTTAATAAAAATTTAGATTTTCTAGATTTATTCAATTTTTTCGATTTTTCTACTTTCTCCATTTTTTATTTTCTATAATTTTTTCTGTTTTTCAATTTTCTATATTTTTCTCGACTTTCTTTAATTTTTTCATTTTTCACTATTTTCTATTTTTTTCAATTTTTTTTGATTTCTCATTTTTTTCAATTTTTTAATCTTTCTCAACTTTTATAGATATTTTTTCCTCATATTTTCTCCTATCAGAAGAACAACAATTCGAATAAATAAAAATTACCAAGACTTGATCATTTTTACTAAAAGTTTTCTTAGCATGGTAGACTTTATAACGCATGGAGACAATCTTTATGACTATCAGGAAATAGAGCACAAACATCGGATATGGTAGAAGATAAACTAAAATTTTTTAATAACTCTCAAAACGATGAATAAAAGCATACCAATTTTCTTAGCTGTATCATTCCATGAAACACCTAAAATCTTGCAATCAGCACATGGATCCACACCTATTTTTAAGACATTATACATTTTTGGACAACCATAAATGAAGAGTACAAATTGCGTTGAGAATGCCAATATCCATAAAACTATAAGGGTATAGATCTAAATTTTTAAATTATAGAATTTTTTCATCTTTTGGCTTCATTTTTTCATACCTTTTGAAAAACCATCTTCCCAAAATGTTGAAAATAAAAGCTAAAAAATCGATCCACTGCTATAAATGTTACTGTAATCAAAAATCCAAATTCCATGGTCCTATAAAAAGAGGTCAGGAATTGTAGTAGCCATGTAGGATAGCTCAAACACCCAGTTATTGTGCATGGAATGGTCATTCCCAAATGAACTAACATATTCAAAATCGCCATACAACTCATGCTTAGAATCAAACGATAGACAAAGAATTGTTGAAATATGGCCTTCCAATTTTTTAAAATTGTTGCAGCTAGTAGAGAATGAGCAAAAAAGTTGATAAGAGCGAGGATGAAAAATGCGCAGCCAATAATGATACCTCTGGATGAAATAACGAAATCGTTAGGTCGAGCGCAACTTTCGTTTCGATGAGCTTGAATGGACCAAAAATCTACCATATTCGAAGATTTTGAAGCGATGAAAGTTATGTTAGAATGAAATTTAACCACAGTAATAGTTAAAAATTTTATTCGGATGAAATATATATGAGCATATAAACTTGTTTATTCACGTTTTCTGAGAAAATGTTCATGAATCAGTTAATTCTCAACAATATGATGTGAAATTGGTGTTAATTTCATAGTCATGGTATAATGATTAATAAATTTTTTACTATATAAAAACACGAGGAGAGATATTTGATACTTCAATTAACCAAATATCATGAGTAATATCTTATATTCTCAAGATAAAAAGAACGCTAAAGATTAAATTCTCAAGCTGTTTCTAAAGGTATTCTCATTGGTAAAGAAGATCAAGACGCGTAAACTTTAATACTATATTAACTATATGAAAAAATCTTTCAAAAACATGAAGATATGACTGAAAATATGTAAATGCTTGGAAAATTTAAAGAAATGGGTACTTTTGCTCAAACAGCTCAGCGAATCTGAAAGATTTTTGACGTCGACGTTTCAAACGTCGACATTCGTTTGTGCCTTTTAACAAATAACGACGATTAACAACGTTTTTCGAATGCCGACGTTTGAAAACGTCGACGTTTCAGGCGTTCCGACGTTTGAAACGTCGGACGAGATATTAGCATTTATGAATCAATTTGTGCTAGTCATTTTTGGGAGCTCAAAAATGTTCAATATATTAAATACAGGCGTTGGTCCTTGCTCTGATTGTCAGATTTTAGGAGTATCATGGAATTTCACAGCTAGGGGAATAAGTCAGCTTTTATGCTGATTAGGGTGCGCGTTATCAGTTGGGCCGCGTTCGGCCCGGCGTTAGCAGTTGGGCCGTTGCACTACGGCCCGACGTTAGCAGTCGGGCCGTGAGTTGGGCCGGTCGGGCCGACTTGGGCCGTGAGTTGGGCCGCCGTTTTACAACGCGGCCCGACCGGCCCAACTCACGGCCCGGCTGCTAACGTCGGGCCGTAGTGCAACGGCCCAACTGCTAACGCCGCTGCTAACGTCGGGCCGAACGCGGCCCAACTGATAACGCGCACCCTTAATGCATATTTTTTGTACTAAAAAATACTTGTTTGTAATGAAAATACTTTTTTGTAATAACTTTTTTAATAATTCGATATTTCCAAGCTACAAAATAAATTCTCATGATCTTGATATAATATTTTAGTGGGCAATTTGTACTTTGTATAAAAAATAACATCTAGACCGAGCGCCTAAAGACGCTCCTATCTACCCATGCATTCGACGCTCAAATTTTCCGAGTTTCCTAACTCCTCGAGTATTCGGCGCTCGGTTTTTCCCAGTTTCATAACTCCTCGTGCCATAGTCGTCGATTTCAACAAGTTTTAGCTAGCCAAAATAGTTTTTTTAAATGAAAATGCGAATTAACTATAAATGTCATAAAGAGTAGGATAGTTTGAACTTTATTGCGGAAATATGCCTTTACTACTTCGTGGGAATCGTAGGGATCTTAAAATCATATGATTGTGGGAATCTTAAAATCGTATGATAAAATTCGTGTCAAAATTAACCAAAGTATAAGTAAAAAACTCATACGACTATAGAAGCTCAATGGTCAAAGAAAGAGCTGTTTAAACTTGAATGATAAGGGTTTTGAGAAGCTAGTTTTTGGCTTCTATCTTTTTTTACACGATCAAAATCCAAAATCTTGGCGACTAAAATATACAATATTTTATGCTGAACAACTTTGGTATCAAAATTTAAAACAAAAAAAGATTAAATGATCAAAAAGACAATTTTTTAGATCTTAACCAAGTTAAAATGAATTGGAGGTTTTAGTTATTTATCATCTTTTTTTATAAGTCAAAATCGAAATCTTGGTATCAAAAATGTCCAAAATTTTATGCTGAACAACTTTGCGACTACAGATATCAGTGAAAAAATCGATTATAGGGTAAAAAGTCAATTTTTTGACGTAATACCACATGTTTTTATAGAAATGGTCGGTTTTAGTCATTTTTCTTTTTTTATACATCCAAAACAAAAAAATCTTGGAGTCTAAATTGTCCAAAATTATTTAGCCTCAAAATTTGAAGCTATACAATTTTAGTATAACAGATTTCCCAGGGATCTATTCTAATCAGGCTTTCGATTTTTCCTGATTTTTCAGGAATTTCCTGATTTCTGGATCAAAAAACTGAAAAATGAAAATTTTTATCAGGAAAAATTTTTTAATTATATTTTCAAGAAAACCTTTTTTTCAAAAAATTTTATTAAAAATTAATTAAATTTTTCAAATTTTAAATCCAATTTTTTACAAATTTTTCAAATAGATTAAAAAAACTACCGATCCGGTGATTGCTCATGAACCGTTGAACATGGCTTTTCAGCAAAAATTGTAATTTTCTGAGCATTTCAGCTTAAAAACAAGCATTTTTTCAAAAAATTTTTGCCTGCGGCGCTGTTTTTTCCTTTTATATAAGGGTTTTTAACAAAAATAAATTTTTGTAAAAAAATCGAAAAAAATTGACTTGGTCCACACTTATGTTTTTGTTCAATTTAAAAAAAATGATTTTAGGGGGGAAAAGATTTATAGCCACTTGTTAAATTTACTGGACACTTTTCATTAATTGGAATAGACCCCAGGAAAAATCGTTTTAAGATCACGTAGTAGTTTTGTTAGTATCCTATGTTATATAGACTATTATAATTGTTGTTTTATAAATTCAAAGCTTTATACAAATAATATAGTATCAGGGAGGATGAAAAGTTCGGGGACACTTTCGATATTATGCATACTTCTTGATCCCTAAAACCGTTTTTGATGAAATTTTTTTCAGAATAAGAGAATATGTGATGGAGAGTATGAATCTGAAAAAATTTTTTGATTTGCAAGTATATTTAATTTTTTAGAAATTAAACCCAATTTAAAAAGTCCTAAAAAATTCAATATACATGCAAATCAAAAAATCTTTTCAGATTCGTAGTCCATATCACCTATTCCATTATTCTGAAAAAATTTCATCAAAAATGATTTTAGGTATCAAGATTTATGAGATTATGTGCCTGGAGTTGCGGATTCAAAAATTTGTCTTCTTCTTTAAAAATTCATAAAAGCTCTTTCATAAAAATTTTTATTTCAAACCGTTTTGTCTATAAAGAAAAATCGATTCAAAAGTGTCCCCAAACTTTTCACCCCTCCCCTGCTAAGTGCAAAATAAAATAGGAAAAAAATGAGCAACGCTCAAAAAGGAGGACTTTTAATGGGTTATTACAAAAAATCGAACGATTTTGATTTTTAACTTCTAGTATTACACCCTTTGTCTTTAATGTTTAGCTAAACAGCATTCAAGTTGGTGTAATATTTGTTACAATTCTGGGTTTAGATGCATTTACACGAGTTTTGGTATTGCCAACAGCGGTTACAAAAGTTTGTGAATTGGGACTTTTACAAAATATGAGCTGTTTCAAAGCTTTTTGCAATAAATGATTGGTTGACAACAATGCTAACACATGAGAAATTTGCACCAAAAATGGGACGCTCATGATTAGCAGTCCATAGTAATTTTCGGGGCCTTCATGAAAATAATGTTCTACGAAGCTGAGTGCATATTGAATTGCACACAAAATTAAGAACTGAATGGCCTAAAAATGAAATTTCTAATGTTATCTAAATTACCGTATTATCTTTAATAGAAGGACATGTCGTTATATTTTTCAATCGCCCGCTGCACTGTCCTTCTATTAGAAATAATACGGTAAAATTCGTGATCTATCCAAGATAAAATGTGGTTGAAGAATATAAGAACAGTCTCTAATAGGACAGTGCAGCGGGCGATTGAAAAATATAACGACATGTCCTTCTAGTAGAGATAATACGGTATCTAAATTTTAGCTATATCTTCTATGATTCCTAGGACCTAGATTCTAGACTTAAAAATTTTTTTTTAACTCACCAAAACTTTATCATTTTTACTGATAGTCTGTTTAGCATGATAAACTTTGTATCGCATTGCAACAATTTTTGCAATTATCAACATATAGAGCACAAACATCGGATATGGTAGATTATATACTTAAATTTATTATGTAATTTTTTAAGAATAAAAAAGCCTACTTATCCCCCTAGCAGTAGAATTCCATGATACTCCTAAAATCTGACAATCCGCACATGCGTCTACACCTGTTTGTACCGCATTGAACATTTTTGGACATCCAAAAAAGAATAGCACGAATTGTGTCATAAATGCCAATATCCATAAAATTGCCAAAGTGTAGATCTAAAAAATTGCTCGAATTAGAATTTTTTAAAATATATACTTCATCTTAGGCTCCTAGCCTACAATTCATACCTTTTGAACAAATTTCTTCCCATAATATTGAAAATAAAAGCTGAAAAATCGATCTACAGCTATAAACATAATCGAAATCAAAAATCCATATTCCATAGTCCTATAAAAACAAGTCAGGAACTGCATTAACCATGTGGGCCAACTCAAACATCCAGTGATTGAGCAAGGAACCGTCATTGCAAAATGCCCCAACATATTGAAAATCGCCATACAACTCATGCTTAGAATTAAGCGGTATACAAAGAATTGTCGAAATATCGACTTCCAATTGTAGAGAATTATAGCAACTAATAGAAGGTTCGCAAAAAAATTGATGATAGCGAGAATGAAAAATGAACATCCAATAATGATGCTTTTAGTTGTAGTAATGAAAGAAGTTGGTCGAGAGCAGCTATTGTTGCCGTGGGTGTGAATAGACCAAAAATCTACCATAGTTTAGTCCTATTTTATCTTGAAAATCTGTAAAGAAAGAAGTGTTGAAACTCATTTATTAAAGGGACAGTCCACTCGGGAAAAATGAGTACTAAGAACTTACGAATAGCACATTTTGATCAATTACATTATTCAAGCTCATTCGATTGCTCATGCCTAATACATTACTGAGAACCATCCGAAACGTTGCGGAAACTTGTAGTTTTTGATAAAATCGCATTTTAATTTTTGGGGAATGTTCACTATCGGCTGAACATATACCATCGATCAATTTTTGAAAAATATGCTATAAAATCGGTCAATCATGTCAGATTTGAAAGATTTCACCTAACTAAGTTAAAAAATATAGTTACCAAGTTCGGAAAAGCTTTATTTTTTTGAAAAAACGCATTTTTATGATATAGGATATATTCACTATCAGCTGAACATGCCCGGGTAGTTTCGAAAATTATGTTTATATTCGGGTATGTTCAGCCGATAGTGAACATACTCTATATAATAAAGATGCGTTTTTTCAATAAAAAATAATTGGAATTATCGGCCCATACAGCTTCCCCGAGGATATAGAGCCCTCAGAACATCGAAAAATAGCGTTTTTGAAGGAAATGAGAGGGTCGAGAAACACCTTTATCAAACTTGTTTTTTCGCAAAAACTTCATATTTCACCGCTTTTGACTACACCCAACAATTTCCATTCGGAATGATTTGAAAAAATTTTTAAAAATCGACTTTTTGAATTGCCATATCTAGGTTCAGTCAGATCAGTGTTGACTTGAAAACATGTCTGATATGAATTAACCGATTTTATATCATATTTTTCAAAAATTGATCGATGGTATGCTCAGCCGATAGTGAACATTCCCCAAAATTACAATGCGATTTTCTCAAAACTATAAATTTCCTTGTGAATTTAAAAGTAGTCTGGTTATTGAAGCGAAAACCCTGAGCTTTTTATCCTGGACGAATTTTTAAAAACTGAAAATGCTATTTTTTAGCAGAATACCGTTTTTCGACATGCTCTGAAAATGCTAGAGCATGACGAAAAACGTTATTCTGCTCAAAAATTTCGAAAATTGTATTCAAGGTCTTCAAAATGGATAGGCAAAATGGTTTCAGCAAAACAAAGTGATATTTTTATACGATAATTAAAAATAAAATCTGTTATCCGCATTCACATATGAAAGAAAATTTTTGCCTAACCTTGACTCAAGTAGCGAAGTAGAATACAATGAAGGAGAACTATTTTTTCATAAAGAATTTTTGAAAAATAACAACTCATTTTGAAAAGAGAGTGTGAAAAATGATAGTATCCCAAAAATCTTGAAAACATTGTAGTAGTAGGTGAAAATTGTTCTTTATTACTTTGATCCTTATTACTTGCTTGTGAAAATCTTGGAATCATCAGATGAAAACAGATGACAGAATTAAATGTTTTAGACGCCAAGATTTTGGATTTTGATCGTGTAAAAAAAGATAGAAGCCAAAAACTAGCTTCTCAAAACCCTTACCATTCAAGTCTAAACAGCTCTTTCTTTGACCATTGATCTTCTGTAGTCATGTGAGTTTTTTACTTGTACTTTGGTTAATTTTGACACGAATTTTATCATACGATTTTAAGATTCTCACAATCATACGATTTTAATATTCCCACGAAGTAGTAAAGGCATATTTCCGCAATAAAGTTCAAACTATCCTACTCTTTATGACATTTATAGTTAATTCGCATTTTCACTAAAAAAACTATTTTGGCTAGCTAAAACTTGTTGAAATCGACGACTATGGCACGAGGAGTTATGAAACTGAGAAAAACCGAGCGCAGAATACTCGAGGAGTTAGGAAACTCGGAAAATTTGAGCGCCGAAGGCATGGGTAGTTAGGAGCGTCTTTAGGCGCTCGGTCTAGATGTTATTTTTTATACAGAAGTACAAATTGCCCACTAAAATATCATGTTAAAATCACGAGAATTTCTTTTGTAGTTTGGAAATATCGAATTATTAAAAAAGTTATTACAAAAAAGTATTTCCATTACAAAAAAGTATTTTTTAGTACAAAAAATATGCATTAATTAGCATAAAAGCTTACTTATTCCCCTACTGTGAAATTCCATGATACTCCTAAAATCTGAAAATCAGAGCAAGGATTAACGCCTGTATGTTGAACATTTTTGAACACCCTATAGGTTGGTAAGAATTTGGAGTTCACTATAAAAAAATCGCCTATACACACAAACGAACGAACACAAGCACTTTATATATTAGGTGCGGAAATAAGTTTCTGGAATGTTATTTTTTTCGGAAATAACAAATTTTTATTCGACTTCAAAACATACAAAATAAAAAACAACAAAACTTATTCAATAAAGTACTCTCCATTATAATCTATAATTTTTTCCCAAATTTCCGGCAGTTTTTCAAATCCTCGGCTTTGATGCAAAGTATTCATCCAATGCTTGATGAATTTCTTCTTCATTGACTTTTCCTCTGAGGAAATGCTCCAAACTTCGAAATAAATGAAGATCTGATGGGGATTCACCTGGCGAATAGGGAGCATGAGAAACTATGAACCAACCCAATTCTTCAATCTATTCGGTAAGCAGTAGAGAAAATTTGGGTTTTGTTCGTGCCTATCAAGCAATTCAGAGCTCACGACCACCCTTCGAAATTTACTTATCTCCGTTAAACGGTGCGGAACTTCCTTCTGCTTATCGTAATTGAAGTCTTGCTCTCTCAAAATGTTTCTGATTTGGCGATCACTGACTTCAAAATCAGCGGATAATCTTGATGTGCTAGGCTTTTCTCTTCTTTAGCTGTAATGCCGACAAGCACATGATCAACCTCCCATGGTCTTCCAGATCGTGGCAAATCGTCCAAATTCTCATTTCGTTAAAAAAGCTTTTTTTCACAATTAAATCAAGCATATCACTTCGAAATTTTTTATACCTTTCAAACACTGTCGCTTTACTAACAGCATGTTCACCATCTGCCAAACATATATTGTTTGTAGCTTCCATCGCTGTATGTCCCAATCGATACTCGTATAAAATTAGCTCTAGAATCCGTTTTTTACTTTTTTCCATCTTAAAAAGTGAAATAATATTAAAATTAAACTAATTTTCAACAAGAATTTTATACAAAAACGAAATTCA
>OZJO01019250.1:0-40003 GCA_900406225.1 Acrobeloides nanus | reverse complement strand
GGGGGGGGGGGGGGAGAATGAGTGCCGACCTTTTTTTGGTCGACACCATATAGTCTCAAGGTAGCTTGTCCACCCTCCTTGTTCACGTATGACGGGTATACCTAGAAAGGGCAGTCAACAGCCAGGAATTTTTTTCGACAAATCGGGTCTTCAATTTTTCAGAAGCTTTGATCAGATTGGTGAATCTATACCTTATCGGCATTTGATTAAAGCGTTATTTATACTTCCGTCGTATCGCGACGCGTCGTACGACCGAACTATAAACGCTGTCGTACGACGTGTGGTATGATATGTCGTACGACGCGTCGTACGATACAAAAATGCACTGTCGTGTCGCGACACGACAGAACTATAAATCCCGCCTAAGTTGTAGTATAATTATCAACACAAATTTTAGTTCTTGATAATGCTAGTTTATTGTTACGGATTATTTACTTGTGTTATTCACTTTCTGCCTGGAAACTCTATTGTTACTGATATGACTCGAGTTGATTTCGAGAAAACACCACTTCATACTGGTATAATTCAAGTAGAGACCATTGGTAAACTTACAGTCGTTGGTTGTTATGCTATCCTCTATGCTGGAACGATCGTTTTGTTATACAACCAGGTTCCTGTTTGAATGTATTCAAGTTATTTTGCAAATTGTTTAGAGAAAAAAGATGACACTTAGTACGTTTTCTGTTCAGGAAAGAAAGCTCTTAGTTCAATCAATAATTGTCTGCTCTTATAAGGCTATGATTACGGTTGCGTATTGGTATTATGTTCCTCCAAATCGTTTAGCAATTGCTATCCTCCTTACAATCACAGTACTAGAAGCGTCATATAATCCAATCTTATACCTGATTATGAACAAGTCAGTCAAATACCGGAGAAGGGCCGACTAGGGAAGGGTACCATTTTTAACCCCAATTATAAATCATAAGGGAGTAACCTAAAAAAATTAGCCGGTCAAAACATAAGGAAACCCGTTGGTTTATGTCGCAATTTCGGCCACTGGGGGAAGGGGGCTCCGTACCCCTCCTTTCGGTACGTCATTGGTCAAATAGTTTATTTAAACAACAAAAGTTTTGTAGAAAACTTCGTTCGTTGTTGAAGTTTTGGAATGTTTCTAATAATATATTCGTACAGCCTATAGCCAATCCAAACCAAAGGAATGTCAAGAAAGTAAAAGAAATGGATCAAACAATTCTACATACTACGGTTCTTAGCCACTAAAACTACAAAGGTGAATTGAGGAGGTGTATTTTTCTCAACTTCTGCATGGAGGCTCCAAGCTTTAAAGAACCAGTCCAGTAATTTACAACCATATGAAAAAATGATATCTCAGAAAGATTATCAAAAATGGAGCATTTTTTGTTATTACGGCATCATCTGAATCGTTTTCTCCATCGAGATAAATGCATTTGAAAATATGAATTCCTATACATGTTTTCGTTGTAATAATCAAACTTTTTTGAATTTTTTGCGAAAAACCGTGAAAAAATAGCATGAATCGACAGAGAATTTTATGCTGAACAACTTTGTTAATTGAAGTTTGCGTAAAAAATTATTTTCTTCTATCAAAAATGCAAAATAAATTTCAATTTTTGTATATTGAAACGAAAACCCTGCATGAATTTAAACTTATTTTGCATTTGTGATCGGAGAAAATAATTTTTTACGCAAACTCCAATTAGCAAAGTTGTTCAGCATAAAATTCTCTGTCGATTCATGCTATTTTTTCGCAATTTTTCTACAAAAAATTCAAAAAAGTTTGATTATTACAACGAAAACATGTACACGAATTCATATTTTCACATTCTTTTTGGAATCTGAATTTTGGTCACAACTTTTTTGCGTCTTGCTTTTAAGATAAATATTTATTATTGAGTCATTTTGAAAAATACTGATTATAAAATCTTGTTGACTTATTTGATTCGTTTAACAACAACATTCACAACTTTCTTGTGTACCTTGACGCTCACATGAAATGGCACATTCTCCTGGGCAATTAAGATCAGCTCCACCTTTCGCACAACTCACTTGGCGCTTTATAAGATGTCTAAAAAGTATTCATTTGGAAATGCTCGATCACACTTTGTTTACTCTTGAATATCGAAATCTCTTTCAATTACAGCTTTGCTGTTATAAATATTCAATGAAAGAATGACAAGTAATAATAAGGCCAAATATTTCATCTAAAAAATCGACTTCTATAAGCAAATATAAACAGTTTAAAAAAAATCAAATCTTTGAAAGCTCTTTTGAAACAAATCCAGACTTTGAAAAAGTCTGGATATTGACACGAAAACATCGCTTATCCTCAAAAAGACTGATTCTATCGTATTCAGCATACATCGATTTCTCGCTTAGAACAACTTCTACAGAGTTATTTTTCTTAAAACTTTAAAAAAATTGAGAAAAATTTTCAAAAAAAACCGCTCACAAACTGCAAAATGCAATTTTGTAAACCACCTCAATATTGAACAGTGTTGATAATTTTGAAATTTTTAACATAAAAGTACATTTCTTAATTTAATTCGAACCGTTGCGACAAAAACAAATCAAAGTGTAATGAATGCTGTAATTTTTTCTTATTCGCCGACACAAAATCAGCCGGTTTATATGTTTAAAAACTCGATTTATGAAATGGCAATACTCTTGTCGTTCAACGCTGTCCAACAGAGGTTTCTTTAAAGGGGGTGACATTTATGGCCAATCCAAGAAAAAAATTTTATCTAAAAAGATCATTTTTAGGGGTAAAATCATGCAAGAAATCGATTGCGCGCATCGCCGATCGTAAAAACTTCATTCTGACACATTCGTAGTTGCCTGTTTTCAGTGCTTTTTAAGAGACGATATCTCGAAAGTTTGAACATCCTGCGGCACTAGGCAAACTGAGTATGTAATATGAAATTTGGACGCAAAACAAACTTATTTAAGCATTTGGAATGGCATGCAAACTTAAAAAAAGTCCATTTTGGCCCATATGAATGTTGGGCCTTAAAGGGACCTTATAGGGTATTTTTTCCATTTTAGTATTTTGAGCATAACTCTTGGTGGTTAAATCCAATTTCGATTATCTTGGTGTCGTTAGAAAGCTAGAGACTTGGGCTACAACTTTTATATTGGGTGTATGGGGTCATGTTGTGGAAAAAGTGGTCGAAAACTTAGGTTTTACAATGGAATACACAAAAATACTTTTCCATGAGGGGTCAAAAATTCAAAGATATGTCTCTAGAAAAAACTTTGTTCCCATCCACATCGTAGTTTGGCCCTAAAAATTATTTTCAGCATCCTTAAATTGTTTTTTACTTGGTCCCGGGCCAAATCTCGTAAGACGAAAAATATTTTGATGGCTCAGAAACTTAGGAACCCACATATCCGAAGGTTTTTATCATTTTAGTATTTTGAGTATATTTATTGAAGGTTAAATCCAATTTAGATGATCTTGGTGTTGTTAAAAAGCTGGAGACGCGGGCTACAACTTTTATATTGGGTGTATGGGGTCATGTTGTGGAAGAAATGGTCGAAAACATAGGTTTTACAATGGAAATACACAAAAATACTGTTTCATGAGGGGTCAAAAATTCAAAGATATGTCTCTAGAAAAAACTTTGTTCCCACGGAAATTTTCGATTGGCCCTAAAATCTACAATATATATCTACAACACCCCTATTTTGTTTTAAACTTGGTCCTAGGTCAAATCTCGTCGATGATCTTGGTGTCGTTGGATTGCTGGTGATGCGAACTATAGCTTTTATATTAGGAAACCAATAGTGGAAATGAGTGGTGTACAAATGGGAATTACAATAGATTACCCTGATAAAAAATTGCAACTTTTGCTGACGAATTTTATCGGCGTTCTCAGGGAAATGGATAAATTGATCGGCTTGATCAGCGAGTGATGTGGCTACACGATTGATACAATTCGATAAAGATTTTTGTGATATACCAAGGGAATCTGCAATGTGTAATTGGAATGAATTGCCGGCTGCGTACTGAAGAAACGCAAGCACTTGGGCGGCAATCGGAATGGGCATCCCTATTTCTGAATTAGACGCAATATTGGCTCCTACAAGATCACAAATATACTATAAATCTATTTAACCCAAGAAAGATTTAAAATCACCTCAATTCCAGATCGGTAAATCGAAAACGTTTGTAAAGATCGTTGTCCGTATAGCTCTCTAGTATATTTTGACATTTAATGTAGAGCTTAGGACGGTGCTCATCACCGGGCACTTGTATTAATAAAGCCATTAAAAATTATTACTGAGTAAAAAAGGGGCTAATTAATAAAAATTTAAACAAAAAGAGGTCAAAGATAGTTGGAAAGTCGATTTAATGTACAAGATATTTATGCGGATATTTATCTTTATTACTACGAAAAAATATCCGGATAAATATCAGGGTAAATATCCGGATATTTTGTTTATTACTACGGTTTTTTTTATTCGGATAAATATCTGGATATTTATCCGGATATTTATCTTTATTACTACCGGCCCAGTTGTGCATACGACCCCTTATGTTTTATGGATTTTTCTGATTTTTAAAAGTTCAGACCTCCCCCCCCTATTGTCACAAAATCCTGTCACTGACAAGAGAATTTTGCAAATTAAAGTACAATTTTTATAGCTTATATAAAATTTACGATAGAATTAATTTCATTTTATTATATGCAAAAATTTTAGGGCAAAGAATGGGAACACTTTCATGACAACCATGTTACAAACACAAATTTTCCTTCTATACAATTTGAAAGTGAAACAATAGGCATGTGATAAGAAAAATATAGCTTCCAAAGTCTGGGTAGCTTCCAACTAATCTTTTTGAACTAGTTTCTCTAAAAGAAAGGAAACCGTAAACCAGGATATCAAGCGAGTATGCTTTGGTTTTTATTTCATAGTAAAATCTCTTATCGCACAAAAAGAAGCCAAACTCGTAGCAATATGTTCATAATCAGATATATTTATTAGGTTTTAGTGGGCGTAAATGTTCAACACACATGTGTAAGTGCACAAGGCATAAAGAAGTGGAAGAATTGTGACGTAGACCGTATTACATAATCTTAAGGTATTAGTACTGATATAAAAGTATTATCTGAAGAGTTTTTTGTTTTGATAAGCTAAGCTTGTAGCTACCTTTTTATATACATCGTAACATGTTAGAGAAAAATTTTGTTATTATAAATTTTATTTTTTTACTGACTCTTCCCGTAGCGGTTTCAGAATTCATGTTTGGGGGCGGATGTCGGATGGACAAACATGGGGAAGAGGGGGTCTGGTGCAGGGTTGGGTCCCTAGAAATTTGCCTTGGTCCCCCATTATGTTTTTTCGAAAATTTTTCAAAATTTTGGCCAAAAAAAATACCAACCCGGCCGAACCGATGCCGGGTTGGACTATTTTTTTGGCCTTTTTGCCGGATTGGTTAGGGGGGGGGAAGGAGACTCCCCCTTTGGCCATGTGTAATGTCGGAACCTAGTGGTCGATTTTAAAAGATTTATTTTTTAGGCTCAGTCTAGTGGTTTTCAAACCTAGACTCCGACAGGGGGATGAAGCAAGGGAGAATTTTCAAAGACGGTCGTCGAAAATACTTCCCTGGGAGGGAAATTTCAAAGAAGTATTCAAAAAGGTGCCCTGACAAGTAAACATCACAAACTCGGTTTCCTAGATTTTGACAAAAAGTATCTAAAAATGTTTGTTATAGTGCCTCTATAAAGGTACTTTACGAATGTTTTCCCCACTCCTAACATGTTGAGATAAAAACAGCAAAAAAGTTTAAAATAAATATATTCTTCCTTATAAGCAAAATTTGAAATATAAGATCAACAATACCGGTAGTGCAGTGGGTACGCGGCCGCCTATAAGCCTTTTTGGCCGGGGTTCGAATCCCACTGCCGTCCAAATTTTTTTGCCTTCTAATTTCTTTTCCATTCTTTTTTAAATAGTTTTTTATGTATTTTTATGAAAATTTTATCACCAAAATTTTATTTTTATCTAATTTTTACGATTGAAAATTCCTGAAAAATCGAAAAATTCGTCAAAAATAGGAAATTTTGTCAAAAATTGAAAATTTCCTCAAAAATCGAAAAATTCATCAAATCGAAAAATTTGTCAAAAATTGAAAAATTCCTGAAAAATTCGTCAAAAATCGAAACATTCGCCAAAAATTGAAAAATTCCTGAAAAATTGAAAAATTCTGTTCATGTTTTCGTTTCAATAACTCAAAACAATTTTAAAATTGATATTTTTGGTGTCATTTTGTTCGTCTCATTTAGCTATAGAAATTATAGCTACAATGTTCATTTTATGAAAATTTAAAAAATCGATGCAAAAATCGATTTTTCCGCAAAAAATTCAAAAAAGTTTGTGTCTTACAACGAAAACATGTACACAAATTCAAAATTTCAAACGCAATTATCTCGAAAACTACAACGGTTCAGAACATGCCGTACAAACAGAAAATGTTCCATTTTTCATGAACTTTCCGAATATCAACAATAATCGGCAACTTCCCCCCCCCCCACCCCTTCCACTGGACTGGTCTTTTAAGATTTTTTATACCGAAAAGTCCATATTTTCCCATTTCGTTCAACAAAAATGTAGTAATTTCCTGGCCTTTTAGCTTAAAAAGGCCATTAAAAAAATTTCATTGTGCTATACTTGTTAAAAGATGAGATTTTTAGCCACCCGACGACCGAGAAATTTTTTGAAAAATTCATATCTTTTCAGTTTGTTGAATTTTTATAAAAATCCGAAAAGGTCTGATTTTCGCTTTAATACACCGACCCCCTCCCTGAATCAAGGTCAGGGAAGCATTTTCACGCTTCGGCGCTGCGCGCAATCGATTTCTCGCATGATTTTACCCCTAAAAATGACCTTTTTAGAAAAAAAATTTTTTTCAAGAAGTGGTCGCAAACTGGACCTCCCTCCTTTAAAGCGGAAGCAAATAATTTTTAAGAAATCGGTAGAAGGCTTTGTATTGAGGGACTCAGGAAGAATTTTTAAAAATTATTGAGCTTTTCAAAAAATATTACATTTTACTACTTCAAAATTTATATTTTTAGAAAATTAAAATATTTTTATGATTTCTTCAAGTATTCGTTGGCTGTTAGCCCAACAACCTTCTATTTCAACTCGGAATTCAACACTTGTTACCAATAATGCCGATGATGGCGCAGAAGAATGTTCTCCTTTTAAATTATATGGCCACTATGCTCACAATTGTAAGTAGCTAATTTTCGATTTTATAGAGGGCAATCGAAACGAATGCACCGCACACAAAAATTTCGCACGGATCTACCGCATATGAATTTTCCGCACGGATCTACCGCACAGGATTTTTCGCACATTTACACATCCGCACGTTTTTTTTCATTAATAAAAGTTGCCTGAATTTGAATAAAATCGTGTTTATTGAAAGGATTGGCAAAAAATCTTTAAAAAATGTGAGAAAAAAATTCAAAAATGTGCGGAAGATCCTTGTGCGGAAGATTCTGTGCAGAAAATCCGTGCGGAAGATCCTGTGCGGTCCATTCCTTAAAAAACTGTGCGGTGCATTCGTTCCTATAGCCTTATAGAGCATACATAGGCAGCACCCCAGGTGAAATTTTCGAAAAAATCCACAACCCTCATTTGGCCAACATTTCGACCCCTCCCGATAGGGTCGAAAAGTTGGCGACCAAAAAAAAAGATTGACAAATCTAAAAAATATTCTTTTTTTCCAAAAATATGCTGCTCCAAGCAATCTACCTTTCGACTATTAATCCTCAATTTGTTGGCCTTCCGACCCACATTCTACGTCTCCCTCCCCCACCCCCCCCCCCCNCCCCCCCCCAACCCCGACCCACAACCCTCTCTTGACCCCGACCCACAACCCTTTCTTGACTCCGACCCACACCTCCCCCCAGATGAAAAACCTGGGGTCTGGCCATGTATGTTATAGAGCATTCTTTTTCGAAAAAGTAAGCACACCGTTTATCATTTTTATTACATGCATTGTTCGTGAAAGTAAAATTATTGTCTGAGGGAATCACATGAGTATCAAAAATGATTTGATTCGGATGTTTTTTTCAACTGCATTATTAAAAGATAAGTGTATGAAATAAGAGTCTTTCATAAGGACTACAGCAGTGCCGTAGCTAGAGGAGAGCTACCGGGGCACATGCCTCACCCTCCCCCCCTAATAATGAAAGAATTAAAAAATTTCCGGAGCTATTGTGGATCAGGGGGAGGGTCATCCTAGGGTCAAAAATCGAAAATTTTTTCTTATGTTCTTGAATCAAGTCAATGATAAAAGTTTAATGATATCTGTCTACCCACATGATAGTTCCTCTTGAGGCCTCTTTGTGGACATTTTTGGGTTGGTCGTCCCTTAGGCTAGGTTCTCCACCTGGTCTACCCTCTTCGGTTTAGGATAGCTTCACCTCTGATGAGGTGAGGCATCTTAAATTCGACTTTAGTGTATTAAAAAATAATCCAAACAAAATTTAGTAGCCTGTCAATATGTCAAAAACAATTCTGATACATGTGAAGGAGGTGGGTATCTCACTTGGACTCGGTATACAATTTGTGAAGAGAACGATGTCGCCAAAACTTTTATTATAATAGCTTCTGTAATTATATTGTTAATACTATTCTTATGCTTCTCTATATCAGCAAATGATTTTTTCTGCCGGAATATTTCCGCTATTGTCGATCATTTGAAGATACCTCAACATATCGCGGGTGTTACTTTTATGGCTGTTGGTAAGAACCTTCATCAAACCCCCTCCAATTTGTTAAAAAATTTTTTTTAGGAAATGGTGCTTCAGATGTGTTTACTTCATTAGCTTCTGCTCTGAGCACCAATCAACCCAAAGCGGGTTTATCTATTGGAGAATTGCTAGGTAAAGTTTTTTAAAATTTTGTCTGAGAAAAAAATTTTCGTTAAAAAGTTGATTTTTTTTTAGTTTTGCTTCAATACACCAACTCACGACCCTAACTCCTGGTAAGGGAAGCATTTTCACGACTCGGGAATGCGCGCAATCGATTCCCCGCATAGAAAAATGGGGTAAACGACGCTTTTCCAGTTAAAATCCAAAAATTTTTCGGATACAGACCCCTGTCATTTGCAGTGGCTATTGGAAACTAGTACTAAATTTTCTTTCGCAAAAATTTACTCGAAAAAGTGCCATTTTTTGGCCCCCTCTGTAGACTTGTTGGCCCAGCCCCCCCCCAATTCAAGTCTTTCATAGAATGTAAAACTATTTTTCAAAAAAAAATTTTTTAATTTTTTCCAAAATGACCCTATGGGGGGGGGTCCAATTCTATTTATATAATCGGTTCTATTTGTTTAGGTGCTGGAATTTTTATTACAACCCTGGTTGTAGCTACTATAATAATAGCAAAACCATTTAAAGTCATGAGGAGGCCAATTTTGAGAGATATCATTTTTTATTTGATAGCAATCGGCTGGATCTGCTTTATTCTATTTTATGACACCCAAGTTTATATATGGCAGCCTGCTTGTAAGTTGAAAAAAACTTATTTCAAAATTCCAAATTTTATAGTTCTCTTGGTACTATATGCCATTTATGTGTGCACGGTGATTTTCGGTAGACAAGTTTCACAATCTAGAAAGAAGAAAGAACGACAACTTCGTAAGATGGAACGTGCTCTAACATTATTGGATCATAACTTAACAGTCGTGGATAAACTTGACGGTAAATTTGGAATAATAAAAAATTTTTAAATCAAAAATTAATTTTTTTTTAAACACCATACAAATAAGACACGATCTCTGTAAGAATCACCCAAAGAGTCGCGTTTCATGGGTCAGGGAAATTTTTTTGTTTCGCCTAAAATCGATTGGATATAGATCCCTGATCACGAAATCGAGAAAAATTTTTGAAACATCACCATTGTGGAAAAAATTAACTTGTCAGGATTGACTCCGATTCGGTTAAAATCGACGCCAATCGAATTCCCGACTCCGATTTGGGGCCAAAAGTGCAAGAATCGACTGTTGGTGATCTCGAGAAGGCACTTTTATATTCGAATTTTCTGATCCGTGACCCACCGTGATTCTTACGAGACCGCGTCTTAAAACTAGTTTAAAAAAGTTTAGAACTAAAAGCTGAAGAACTTCATGCATTAGAGCAAAAAGCATCTGCTATGAATTCTATGCTATCTATACCAAATGGCAATACGCGTCTATCAATTCCCAATGGCAACAATTCTGTTCCTAATGGAAATATGCGACTTTCTATTCCGAATGGTAATCACAATTTATTGGGCGTTTCAACTGTAGAACAAACAATAGTTAATGGTTGGGTGGAAAAGCCTCTTCATCCGGACGAAATTTCATATTATGTAGATTATGAGCATAAAGATCACAACCAAAAGAAGATTTCTTTGATAAGGTCCAAAAGTGATATTGTTTCAGGTAAAAATATTATGTCTTAGGAACAGTGAGCAGAAGCGTAGGCAGGATTTGACGAATGGGGGTGGAGCTGAACTGTGAAAAAATCATAAGGATGACTATGTAAAAATTTATTCGCGCCTTCGGCGCGACAGGGGTCTGATTCCCCTAGCCCCCACCAGCACTAGACATCCTGGCTATGGGCCTGGTGCAAAAAAATAGTAATCTTTTTTACCCGGCAAAAAATTTAGATCGAAATAAAATCGTCAAATTCTCAAATAAAGTAGGATGTGTGACTACAGTGCCTTCAAGACGAGATACTCAAGTTACAGTCAATATCCCATCCGATTCCGCTCTATATGGTTCACTAAGAATCCAATTGGCTGCAAATATGATGCTTCCAAGTATGATCGCAAAGGGTGTTGACGAAGAAGATTATGAAGAACAAAGGCCTATAATAGAACATGGAAAATTTTTCCCTGTGGTTGATGAAGATGACGATGAAGACGGTATTCAATAAAAAAAAGTAAAGTATTAAAAGCAAATTTTAGAGTCAGACGATTCCTCACTTGTGTATGTCCATGGTCACCATGAAGTAATTTCGGTACAAGAAGCAAGGAGCAGGGGAACTTCTATAGCCAGTATGTCAAAAAAGTATAAAATTTAAAAAATGAAGATTTTAGCCCCACCTCCACCGTCAAAAGATGTTTCTTGGCATGGGATTTATACAGATTTGCTAAAACATCTAAATCCCTTGGATATGGATGAATTGAAATCTTCAAATTGGATTATGAAAATTTATGTAATTGTAAAGGTAAACATTTTAAAGGGGGGGGGGTGTAAAGTATGGTCAAGTAGAAAATTTTTTTGAATTTTTTTAACAAGTGACCCTTTAGGGGTAATTTTATGCGAAAAATCGATTACTTTTTTCAAGTGTTTTATTTGAATTTTTTTCTAAAAAATTGCATTTTGATGACGCGGCATGCCGCAGCAGCATGCCACGTGGCGCGGCAAGTATAAACCCTACATAAGAGTGGCAAATTTTTTTGAATTTTTTTAACAAGTGACCCTTTAGGGATAATTTTATGCGAAAAATCTATTGCGCGCATCGAAAAATTCTGAAACATTTTTCGGGGCTCAAAAAATTGAAAAAATGCGTCAAAATTAGGGGTTGTAAGTTTTAACTCCAACAAAATTATTTTTGGGGGTAAGTTTATGCGAGGAATCGATTGCGCGCATCGAAAAATTCTGAAAATTTTTTCCGGGATCAAAAAATTGAAAAAAATAACCCCTAATTTTGACACAATTTTTCCCATTTTTTGACCCTCAGAAAAATTTTCAGAATTTTCGATGCGCGCAATCGATTCCTCGCATAAACTTACCCCTAAAAATGATTTTGTTGGGGTTAAAACTTATAACCCCTAATTTTGACGCAATTTTTTTCATTTTTNCTTCTATAGCCACCCCACTTCCACCATCAAAAGATGTTTCTTGGCATGGGATTTATACAGATTTGCTAAAACATCTCAACCCCTTGGATATGGATGAATTGAAATCTTCAAATTGGATTATGAAAATTTATATAATCGTAAAGATCCCCATCTATTTTATCTTGAACCTAACTATACCGGTAGCTGAATGTTCTTGGTGCAAATCTTTAGCGTTAATACATTGTTTTACAACGCCTTTGACAATATTATTTGCATTCATGTGTAGGTTATAAAAACTACCCTAATTTCATGCAGATTAGCCGCGGCTTATATATGTGGAAATCACCAGAACTTTGTTAGTATAAAATTTTGACATTTTAAAATCATAAAATCAAAACCCGGCAAAAATCGAAAAAATCAAAAATGTTCAAATTTAATAAAAATGAGTTTCTGGGGGTTTTCTGGGTTAGTGAACACGATTCCGGTGATTAAAAATAGCTTAAATCATTGTTTTGACCAATATTTAAAGGTGTGGCTTATCTATGTATGCGGCTCATCTACAAGAAATTAGGGTATCTTAAATTTGAATAAAACCCTTTTTAGTTTTAAACACGCAAATTATTAGTGGAGGACCAGGTTTATGGGCATTCGCATTGATTTTATCCGTTATTTTGGCAGCAATGATATTTTTCTTCACCACTTTTACTCATGAGCCGAGGTTTTATAAGGTAATCTTTTAAATTCCAAAAAATAAAAAAATCCACTTTTTGCGCCACCCTGTACATTTTTTATTGTGCATCAAAATTTTAAATTTTAGCCAGTGGCAGCATATGTTGGCTTTGTTTTATCCGTCGCATGGATTTATGTCATAGCTAATGAAGTTGTTGATGTTGCTTCTATGATTGGTGTAATGGCAGGTGTATCACATGAGGTTGGCATCCAGTTTAAAAACATGTAAAAATAAAAATTTAGCTCCTTGGCCTAACCATCTTGGCTTGGGCAAACAGCATCAATGATATGGTAGCAGATTTTTCAGTCGCTCGACAAGGTTTTCCTCGTATGGCAATTTCTGCGGCTATCGGTGGACCACTTTTTAGTAAGGCAAATTTTTTTTGACAACAAATCAATATTTTATAGACCTCATGATTGGTTTTGGCCTTTCATTCTTCATTGCTAAAGCTCAAGGAAAATATATCACGGTGCGTAAATCGATGTTTTGATAAAATATAAAAACTATTTTTTTTAAGACTCGTACCCAAGGACATAGTGGCGTCGATACGGTGAAAAAGCTCATGGTGCTATTTTTAAGTGCAAGCTTAATAATAACAACAATTTTATTGGTTGTTCAAAGATTTAATGTAAAACGTTTTCATGCAATAGTGTTAATTGTCTTGTACGTGGCGTTTCTTGTCATGGTAGTCTTAGCTCAAACAAATGTATTGAGTTTTTAAGAGGCACTTTCTTGGGCTTTCAATGGTTTGAAATAATTCGACTTGAAGCCCGCTAGAAATAGTTCGAACGGGCTTCATCTTGAATTTATTTAGTGAGATTAACGCATGGGAAAGTTTTTTAGAGCCATTCCGAGAAAATTCCACTTTCATTAAACATGTAAAACCTAGTCTGAAGCTCAAAAACCCGATTTTATGTTGATTTTTTGAAATTTCTATCCTATCTAAAACACTCTAGAAAATTTTTTCGTCCAAAATTTCTATTTGGCTGATGTATTTCAACACAGAGAATATTTCTAGTGTGGTTTCAAAACAATCCGACAAACTTCGATTTTTGAGCCATTTTTGCACTGACAAGTAGGTCGATTGAAAAAAATCATTTTCTCGGATTTTTTTGAAACCACAATAGAAATGTTCTCCGTGTTGAAATACATTGGCCAGATAGAAATTTTAGGCGAAAAAAATTTTCTAGGGTGTTTTAGATAGGTTAGAAATTTCAAAAAATCAACGCAAAATCGGGTTTTTTGAGCTTCAGACCAGATTTTACATTTTTACTGAAGGTTGAATTTGCTTGGGATGGCTCTTAAAACCTTTCACATGCGTTAATCGCACTAAATAAATTCAACTTGAAGCCCGCTCAAACCGTTTAACACTTGTTGTCTGAGACCTTCGAGTGTTCAAGAAAGCATTTTTAGAGGTGTGTTTTTTATCCCGACTCATGAAAATTTACTGATTTGTATTAGTGATCGATTCTGTCCCGTCCCGATCCCATCCCGAAAATCCCGGGATTTTTGGCATCCCGTCCCGAAATTTTTGAGCGAAACTCGATCCCGTCCCGTATCGGATCCCGACCTTCCCAGACTCAATCCCGTCCCGAGTCGGGATAAAAAACACACCCCTAAAAATACCCCTCCCCCTATGTTTTTATACCCCTAAAATGGATTTTTAGGGGTATAAAAAATGGGTTAAATTTTTTAAAATATCCTGCGGTGCAGACAAAATCACGCGCTGACAGGAGCGTGATTTTTTTAATCAATTTTTGAAAAAATTGAAAAAAATCACCTTGGTCCCCCTTTATGTTTTTTTCAAAAAACTGAAGTGGGGACCAAGGTAAATTTTTTTTCAAATCCCGTCCCGAAAATCCCGGGAATCGATCCCGTCCCGGATCCCGAAAATCCTGCCATAGTCCATCCCGAAAAATCTCGTCCCGGCCAAGAGGTCAANTGGTCCTCCTTTAATTTTTTTCCAAATATTTTCGAAAAAAACTGAAGGGGGGACCAAGGTAAATTTTTTTTTCAAATCCCGTCCCGAAAATCCCGGGAATCGATCCCGTCCCGGATCCCGAAAATCCTGCCATAGCCCATCCCGAAAAATCCCGTTCCGGCCAATAGGTTAATCCCGAACTCGGGATCGAACACTAATTTGTATACATTATTTTATTTATTTGATAATTTGTACTGTAGGCAATGTTGTAACAATATTCATAGTATTATAAATTTATACAAAGCGAAATAATTTTTTGAATTTAGTACTGAAGGAAAAAATTTGATTTATGCCAGATCATCAAAATTTGAAACCGTCGTCGAATGTCGCACCCCAATAATTTTCGAAAAAAGGTCAAAAATTTTAAAAACGGAAAGGGCACACAAGTCGGATGCACAAATGTCGGGGCGCAAAAGTAGGGGCGCAATAATCGACTGCTCAAAAGTCGGGGCGCAAAAATCGGGTGCACAAGTGTCGTTGCGCATATGTGAGGGCGCTAAAGTCCTCCACTCGCCTCAACTGCAACTATATTACTTATTTTATTTGTTTGTACACTTATGTAATGATTTTCCATGTTGGATCCTTTGATCCCTAAAAGACTTGTACATGACCACAGGAAACTTTTCATCGCTCAATGCTTGCGGGAATCAATTCTCCGTACATTAAAACCCTAGGACACAGTTTTGTCGAAAGTGGGCATTGTTTTTGTCGTGTTGATTCGGTATAAAATTTTTTGTGTTGTGAAAAGATTTTGACAGTTTTTTCCGGGTTTTTTTTTCAGATTTTGACGTCAAAATCTCTTTTAATCGTGTCAAAATCTATTTGTATTGGTGAAAATGAAACAATTTTAAATATTGAAATTCTAGAGACCGAAATTTATCATTTTTGTCTTTATCACTTTTTATGAAAGATTTGTTAAGGTGGTGAAAAATTGATTCGAAAAATTTTTGCTATTTTTTACTACAAACTACAAATTTTTTTCCGAAATTTGCAGTTTGAAGTAAAAAATATTTTTGTTTTTATGAAAAATTTGTTAAAGTGGTGAAAAATTGATTCGGAAATTTTTTTGCTATATTTTTTATTTCAAACTACAAATTTCGGAAAAAATGTGTAGTTTGTAGTAAGAAGTAGTAAAAAATTTTCGAATCAATTTTTCACCACAAAATTTTCATAAAAAGTGATAAAGACAAAAATTATAGATTTCGGTCTCTAGAATTTAAATATTTAAAAAATTTTAATTTTCACCAATACAAATAGATTTTGATATGGTTAAAAGAGATTTTGACAGTCGAAATCTGTAAATTTCTGTCCAAATCTGAAAAAAACCGGTTTTTTTCTGTCAAATTCACAATCCTAGTCAGAACTTTAAGACCACCCTGTACATACAGACATTAAAGTCTGTTTTTTCGCAAATACCCAGTTGCGGATTTGTAGTTTTTACATTTTTGTAATAGAGTACTACAAACTACAAAAATGTCTCTATAGAGAAAAAAGAGAAAAAGTTTCAAAACGCATCTTCTCCGTCAGTTTTCATCCGTTTTTGATGATCTTGAGCTTAAAAAAATCCTGAAAGCCTATTTTACAACGCTACGGATTGACTTTGTCGATTTTTATTTTCTAAAAAATAGTTTTCTTGACATCTTTGCAAACACAAAATGAGGCAAAAAGAAATGTTCGTTATCCGGATTTGAACCTATGCCTTCGGAATGGAGTTCAAACTACAAAAAAGTAGATACTACAAATCCGCAAATGGGTATTTGCGAAAAAACAGACATTACACGTTTATAGTACAGTGGATTCTCGATAGTATGGCCCCCCAAAATCAAAATTTCAAAAAATCATATCTCCGTCAATTTTAATGCTATTTTTTCGTTAACCACATTTTCCTTAAAATTCTATATAAGATTTTAAGGAAAATGTGGTTAACGAAAACAATAGCATTAAAATTGACGGGGATATGATTTTTTGAAATTTTGGGGGACCGTACTATCGAAAATCCACTGTAGTAGGGTATTTATTTTTAAAAAATTTAAACATATCAAAAATTTGGATTAATCTATCATTCCAACCAGTCTTCGATGCTGCTTTGAGAAAGATAAGAAAAGAACCCTGCGCAAACTTTTCCGGCAAAATCATCCACACATTTTTTAACGCATTGTTTAGAGTCACGACAAAGATGGCCACAAGAGCTTAGTGCTAGTGCACATGCACTAGCTTTTTCATATTCCATGCTCAAAGAATATGTAAATACCGTAAAAAGCACAATTAATTTAATGGATAACATTTAATTTGTTCCTAAAATTTTCTAATATAGAGAAGAAAAGAATGAGAAGTTTGGGAAACAACTAGAACCAGGAAAACTTTAAATTGGACAAAAATAAAATGTTTATAAGCGCAAGAAATTTTTGTATTTATAGCAAAGATCTTATCAAGACCATCAAATACAAATTCTTCAACCTTATAAGGGTAAGATGAAAGATGACAGCCTATCTTTAATCATTTCAACGAAAAAACCATTCTCTAAAAAATTCTATCAACAAGCACGTAATCAGGAATTTTTATGGGGCGAGGGGCTATTCGTTTAAAAAAACTGGGAGTATCACCTGGTGAAAAGGTTCGGTGGTTCTGGGCTAAGCTCAGGCGCCCCTCAAGGCTGGTTCAAATCCCAGCTTGAGGCCAAAAGATTTTGTAGTAACGTGACTCTCTAGCATTCTAGAGAAACCACCTCTTCGGATAACCACACATTTGTGGCTTTTCGAATGGCTCCCATAGATGCTCGGCATAACAGTTTCGGTTTGGGGGAAGTACTGGACAATTGCAAAATTTTTCATCCCTTCTTACCCATTAATTTTTTTACGCACTCTTCCCCCAAAAATTGTCAAAAAACATAAGGGTCACCATTATGTTTTATTCGCCCGAACAACCCAATATTTTTTTAACACAGATTTTTTATGTTTGCAATGTGTTTTGAATACAAAAAATTTTTTTAATGGAATTTATATAGAAAGATCAAGACAGGTTTACTTGTTTGTGACGTTATAAATGCACATTTTTTTACATTTCTGTCATTCAAGACAAATGTTTTGTGGAACAACGATGTTCCTCTATACATTTTTTAAATTTAAAATGTGAATTTATATATGTTACCGTCATATCTGAAAGTCCGTCTGAAAATTTCAGAAATTATATATTCAGATAGACCTAAACCTAGGCTTAGGTCTAAGTCTAAGCCTAGGCTTAGGCCTAGGTTTAGGCCTAGGTTTAGGTCTAGGCTTAGTTCTAGGCTTAGGTTTAGGCTTAGGCTTAAGCCTAAGCCAGTGGCGTAGCCAGAAATTTTTTAAGGGGGGAGTACCAAGCTTTTTTCTAAAAAATCATAAGGGGGACCTTTATGTTTTTCGGGCCGTAAGGGGGGAGGGGGTACCGGTACCTCCACTCCTGTGTCTACGCCACTGGTCTAAGCCTCGACCTAAGCCTAGATCTAACCCTAGCCCTAAGTCTAGGCTTAGGTCTAAGCCTAAGCCTAGGTTTAGGACTAGGCTTAGGTCTAGGTTTAGGCTTAGGTTTAGGCTTAGGCTTAGGCCTAAGCCTAAGCCTAGACCTAAGCCTAGACCTAGGCCTAGCCCTAAGCCTAAGCTTAGGTTTAGACCTAAGCCTAGACCTAGGCCTAAACCTAGGCCTAAGCCTAGGCCCAAGCCTAGACTTAGGCCTATCTGAGTCTATAATTTCTGAAATTTTCAGATATGCCTAGGCATATTTGAAACTTTCAGATATGACGGTAACAATATTAAAAAAAATAAAAATAAAGTTTTTATTTTTAGAATTAATTTAAAATGGGACAATTTAACTCAAGAGAATGCATCAAAGAAACCAATTTCCCTGAAGATATGCTTGAATTTGTCACTCAAGCTGTTACTGAAGCCGTTAACAAACACCGACATTCGAACTGGGGCTCCGAACAAAGNCTCAAAAGAATGCATCAAAGAAACCAATTTCCCTGAAGATATGCTTGAATTTGTCACTCAAGCTGTTACTGAAGCCGTTAACAAACACCGACATTCGAACTGGGGCTCCGAACAAAGTCAAAGTACGGGCTCTCATTTGTATGATGACCAAGAAATTTGTGATGATATTAATCGTGCTCTTCTTTCCAAATATGGTGGAAGGTGGTATTGCATGGCTGGACCACATGCAGTTTTTCCAGAAGTTCAACGACCACCGAAATTTATTTATTTTGAATACAAGACAACTGAACCAGGGAATCTTTTTGGCACACAAAAATATCGAATTTTTGTATACAGTTTTTAGCTGAAGCTGACAACATGAGGAGTATAAAAAATTGAATTTTTCAATTGTTTTAATTTTCATGATTATAATTTTGAAATAAAAGTACATTCCTTTTTAATTCGAACGTCTGGGCACAAACAAACTCAAGTGTAATGAATGCTGTAATTTTTCTTATTTGCCGACAAAAGATCATTTGTTTAAAAACTTGTTTTTGAAATGGCTATACTCTTGTCGTTCAAGACTGTTCAACAGATTTCCTTGACAAATAGCATTTTTTTATTACAAAAACAATTTTCATCTTCATGAATTAAGGAAGCAAATATTTTTGTTTGAAATGAGATTTAAACAATTGCTTACAGGGTGAATCAAATCTAAATCGTTGGTCAGAGTTGATAATGATTATAAGCAGGGTTGGGAAATAGAATCTGGATTTATCCGGTTCCGGGGAAATNGAATTAAGGAAGCAAATATTTTTGTTTGAAATGAGATTTAAACAATTGCTTACAGGGTGAATCAAATCTAAATCGTTGGTCAGAGTTGATAATGATTATAAGCAGGGTTGGGAAATAGAATCTGGATTTATCCGGTTCCGGGGAAATTGGTTAAATCCGGATTTACCCGGAGAATTTTGGGGGAATCTTTTCCCCCGGGATTACTTGGTTTAAAAATTTTCACTCCCTCAAACTTGCTTCGGTGGTGCAGTGACGAATCAGCGACTTCGTGGTCACAAGGTGGATTCGAATCCCGATTGAAGCCAATTTTGTTCTAAATTGGCTTTGGTTCTAAACCAAGTAATTCTTGGGAAAAAAAGATTTCGCCAGAATTCCCCCGGGGGAATCCGGGGAATCCTAACCCTGACTTTCTTCAAATAAGGATATTTATTTTTATAAAAAATATGAATAATACAAATTCTGAATAATTTATGTACCATCCAATTGCCTTTTTTGCCTTCCTTCTATTTGTTCATGAACATCTCTTCCCCATCTACCACCATAGCCGCCATATCCATACTGGCGTTTAGCACGAGCTGTTTCTGGCATTACTTCATGTACGTCACGACCCCATCGTCCTCCATATCCACCATAGCCATATTGCCTTTTTTCACGGTGTTCTAGCCCTTCAACATCTCTTCCCCATCGGCCACCATACCCACCGTATCCATACTGGCGTTTTGCACGAGTTTCCATTTGGTCATGAACATCTCTGCCCCATCTTCCTCCATAACCACCATAGCCATATTGTCCATAAACATAAGTGGCAACACCAAGTACAAGAAGCGAGATGGTTAAAAGTTGCATGATTCTTAGATTTGGTTTCGAATCAGACTGATTTTTTAGTCAAATCGGATTTGTTAAATAGTCCAAATGGGCGTGATATTTACGTCATTAGATAGGAAAAATAGGCGTCAGATTGTCAAAGAGATAGAGATACACTGAGGAATCAATTTATTCTCATTATTACTCATAAAACTTATTCGTCAAAACATACTTTTTTAAGAGATACTTTCTTAAGAGTTCAAAGATTGACTTAAAGGCGGTACCACTTTAGGGCCAGATCTCGACAAAAAAATTTTTTGAAATGGCGGTTCTAGGGTAACAAAATGCGAAAAATCGATTGTGCGCACTCCCGAAGCGTGAAAATGTATCCTTGACCCTGATTCAGGGAAGATGGTTGGTGTATTAAAGCGAAAATCAAACATTTTCGAATTTTTATGAGAAAATCGTCGATTCTTAGGTTTTTCTAGGCGGGGAATCAATTGCGCGCACTCTCGAACCGTGAAAACGTTTCTTTGACCCTGATTCAGGGAAGGAATTGGTGTATTGAAGCGAATTGCGTGCAATCGATTTTTCGTATTTTTTTAATGTTTGATTTTCGCTTCAACACACCAATTCTTTCCCTGAATCAGGGTCAAAGAAACGTTTTCACGGTTCGAGAGTGCGCGCAATTGATTCCTCGCCTAGAAAAATCTAAGAATCGATGGTTTTCTCATAAAAATCCGAAAATTTTTGATTTTCGCTTTAATACACCAACCATCTTCCCTGAATCAGGATCAAGGATGCATTTTCACGCTTCGGGAGTGCACACAATCGATTTTTCGCATTTTGTTACCCTAGAACCGCCATTTCAAAAAATTTTTTGTCGAGATCTGACCCTATAGTGGTCCCTCCTTTAAGGCTCTACGTTTCAAAATTTTGGATGCACTAATTGCAATTAGTGTTCGTCTCGACGCGTCTAGAAGTCGAAACGCGTCGAGGCGGCTTTTTCTATCAAATGGGCAGAAAATTGAATAAGTTTTTTCCTATAATATTCTGGAGGTCAAAATCTACAATTTTGGAGAAGGTCACTTTTTGCCAACTATTCGAGACGGTTCCAAGTTGAATTTATTTAGTGAGATTAATTTTTTACCTATCTTTACAAGGGCTACAAGTTAGGGAGATCGAAAAAATGCAAGCATATGATTATTGAAACGCTTTCCCCGACATTGCCATTGGGAAAATTCCTTCTGAAAATGACAAAAATCCATTTTTTGAAGCTTTTTCAAGGTTGGGCAATACAATTTTTTTGATTTTTTTGTCAACAAATATGATTTTTTAGGGGGAAAAATGACTATTATTTTGCCATTTTTTGAAAATTTGCGGGGGAAGGTCAACCTTCAAAGTGCTATATTTGAGACAAACAGATTCACGAAAATATGATCATCCGTGAATATTAGTTACCCGCTTAGCAGAATAAATTATTTATTATCTTGTTTTTTTACGCTTTTGGATATCCTTGCCCCAATCGTGACAATTCGTAACTATCATCCATTGTTGGGCGAGGAGATTAAATGTTAACGCAACAAAGAAACATTCGAGTACGAGAAAAATGCTGAAAAATAAAGAAATTCGAGAAACATAAATTTGCATACCATTAACGAGACAACACTCTTGTACGTAATTTTTTATAAGAATATCAAAATAAACCAGGTAATAAAGCGAAGCATACATTCCAGCAAAATTATGCTATTCTTCTAGGCTTAGGCTTAGGTTTAGGCTTACAAGGGACATTCACCAGGTTTTTTTAAAAATGATTTTAACTGATTCTATAGACCCTTGTAGTTACGTAAACAACAAAATTAGAGTTCCCTAGTTCGATTTTGAGGAGTAAAAATTGAATTTAAAATTCAAAAAAATTAAAAATTTGTGCAAAAAGTAAGTTGGCATGCCGGGGATCGAACCCGGACCTTAACAAGCCATGGCTCATCATCTACCCAACTGCGCTAGAGTCTGTTTCCAGCCACAATCCCAAAAAAGTTCCCCGATCCCTGTAAAGAGCGATCCCATCCGATCTGGATAGTTAAGCAACTTCGGCCCGCAAGTCCGATCCCGCTAGGAGCGAATTCTTTTTGCAGCACCCAAAACTGATAAAAAATTTTGCCTAGGGGTATTTTTATGCGAGGAACACGAATCCGCTGTTATTTTTTCATGAAAAATTTTGTAAAAAATAGAAATTTTAATTTTTAATAAATTAAAAATCGTGATATGAGTTCATGTTTTGAGTTAGACTCAATAGAAATTTTACATTTTCAACTTTTACAGTTAAGCTTTTTTCCCTATTGAGTCTAACTCAAAACACGAACTCATATCATGATTTTTAATTTATTAAAAATTAAAATTTCTATTTTTTACAAAATTTTTCATGAAAAAATAACAGCGGATTCGTGTTCCTCGTATAAAAATACCCCTAGGCAAAAAATTTTTATCAGTTTTGGGTGCTGCAAAAAGAATTCGCTCCTAGTGGGATCGAACCTGCGGGCCGAAGTTGCTTAACTTGCCAGATCTGATGGGATCGCTCTTTACAGGGGTCGGGGAACTTTGTTGGAATTGTGGCTGGAAACAGACTCTAGCGCAGTTGGGTAGATGATGAGCCTTGGCTTGTTAAGGTCCGGGTTCGATCCCCGGCATGCCAACTTACTTTTTGCACAAATTTTTAATTTTTTTGAATTTTAAATTCAATTTTTACCCCTCAAAATCGAACTAGGGAGTCTAAGCCTATGCCTAGGTCTAAGCCTAATCCTAGGCCTAAGACTAGGCTTAAGTCTATGCCTAAGACTAAGTCTAAGCCTATGCCTAAGCCTAGGCCTAAGACTAGGCCTAAGCCTAGAACTAAGCCCCCTCTGGTTATATTTTTTTAAGATGGCATTAACGAAATACAAGATTTTCGAGTGGAAGACCTCTATAAAAAGTTGCGACTTTCAGACGAGCAATTCAAGGACTGTCTGGTATCCATACGTCGGCTCAATGATTTGCGTTTGTCGTAATCAAATGAGACTCATTCATGGAAATCGTGCCAGTGAAATTTCAATATCGGCTTCCGCAGCACCTACGAGAGGCTTTAAGGTTGGTACTTGAAGTTGCTTCTCTGCAATATCCAACTTCTTTTATTTTAAGGTTGTTTGCATTTTCTTCGAAAACACCAACCTCAGCTATAAGAACATTTTCAAATTGTCATATTTCAGGGCTATGAATCTCTCGATTGAATATGCTGAATTCGGAATCTAGCTACAAAACCAACGCGCAAATTTCAAAATTTTGGCGATCCTAAAAAACTGTGCGTATACGTAACAACCACCAAATCGTCAAGTCAAGTTAGCTGCGTCAAGTCCCAGCTCTAGTTCTGGCTATGGCTTGGCTCATAAATTGCTGACTAAAATCATGACTATGAATTTTGAGACAAACAGATTAACAAAAAATGTGATCACCCGTGAACATTGGTGCTTGCTTAACAGAATAAATTATTTTATTATCTTGTTTTTTTTCACGCCTTCGAACTTACGCCCTTTGCTTCCTTGCCTCCAAAAGGCCAATCCTAAATTCTGATGCATGGCAGTGGGATTAAAATGATAACATAGCCACATCACGAGAAAAATGCTGAAAAACAATGAATTCGGGAAGCATAAATTTGCATACCATTAGCACGACGACACCCTCATACGTAATTATCACTATATAAAGACCAGGGAAATCACTCTACATCAAAGTTGTTTCAAGACAACTGTTCTATAGCTTCTTGGTGAAATTGCTCATACCTATATTCTCCTGGTGAAGCTTGCTACTGATGAAGCAAATGTTCCGTATAGTTCTAATTTCGTTTGTAGTTGCCCTTTCGTTGTCATTGCCTTTGATTCCTGATGTGGGAGATGTGCTTAATGAAATTACTGATATTACGGATAATGTTACGGATGCTGTGAAAGCAGTAAATTTTTTCCATTGGCGTTGGGGTTCTGCCTCTCCCATATTTCACCAGTAGAAACATAAGTGGGCCCTTAAAGGGGGAGTCAACTTTGCAGAAGCATTCGGGAGATCATTTCTAGCAGAGTTTTTATCATAACTTTTGATAGATAAATCCGTTTGACTTGGTTTTGGTGTCGTTTTGAAGCTCAGATTCTGAGCTTTAAAATGCATGGATGGGGGACTATCCTCTTTTTACCCTTGGGGGTCGTACACATATCACGTGATCAGGTTGAGAAGGGTGGGGTAGCTGAAATGATCATGCTTGATCACGGTGGGAGGGGCAACAGAACATTGATCAAGTGATCAGGCGCGTAGCGAAGGGCAATCCCCCCCCCCCCCACAAAATTAAAAAAGATGAAACTTTTTCCTATTGGTCGAAAAAAATTTTTAAAAAATATATGGCATTCTCAGAGCACCGAAGGTGCTCGGTCCCCAGGTTCTTCTTTCCTATTGCCGCATTTGTTATCACTCTGTATCTTTGGATAGGAAACAGACCAGAAATTTGAAAATTTTAGAAAATGGGTGAATTCGTTTCAAAAGGAATCGGCCGTAATGTAAATGAATTAATTGGAATCCAGAAAAAGCTCAAGATTATAAATAAAATTGCTGAAGAACAAGTGAAAAGAGCTAGTGCAAAAAATGGAAAAGTAAGAAAAATTATTTTTAAAATATATAATTTTAGGTAAATCCATCCATTGTGAAAAATAAAGGAAGTCCTCCACATAGTGGCCATAAAGTAAAAGATGAAGTATTGGCTAGTCTTTTGTTCCAAGTATGACAGTTTACATAGGATTTGCAAAAAGGAGTCAAATATAGGATGACATGTTTCTGATTGAGCCCCAACTTGATCAAATCATTGAAAATACGGCAGCGGAACTTGGGTGGAGTAAAGATGTTCTGAAAAAGCTTGGAGTCACAACTCGTTCAAAACGTCAAGCCATTAAAAATGCACCAAATGACAACCATTGGACTTCTCCAATTTCATACTATTTTGATTCTAACATTCGTAAGTTTGCTACGGCTCCAGGGCTACTCAACCTACGGACCACTCAACCCAGACAACTCAACCCACGGACAACTCATCCAGGACAACTTAACCCATGGACAACTCAACCCAGGTCAACTCAACCCAAAGAGTGGGTTGAGTTGTTTGAGCCTAAGTCCTAGACCTAAGCCTAAGGTCGAAGCCTAGATTTTTTGTTTGAGTTGTATGGGTTGAATTGTCCTGGCGAGTTGTCCGTGGGTTGAGTTGTCCTGGGTTAAGTTGTTCGGGTTGAGTGGTCCGTGGATTGAGAGTATCTACCCCCGTTTGCTACTATTGCCAACAAGGATAAAATTTGATTTTCTTCAGCAACGATCACAAGAGATGTCATCCGGCAAGTGTTCGCATTCTATGCCAACCACACCTGTCTTAAATTCCAAGAAAGCTCGACTGCAATCCCCAGAATCCAATTCCGCAACGTCACTTCTGGTTGTTTCTCGTATGTCGGTTTCCTTGGAAACAGTTGGTATGGTGCACCAAGCAGTCAAACAGGCTGTACATCGTGCTCCGGCAATGGTCAGCATCCAGTTAATCTAGGCGCCAATTATTGCGATGATGAAGTAAAGTTGAAAAATGAAAATGTAATTTCGATTTTAGTTTGGCAGAATTGCCCATGAAATCTTCCATGCATTCGGAGTGTACCATCATCAATCGCGCTACGACAGAGATGATTATATCTCTTTGTCAGCAGCAAATCAAGCGGATAACCAATTCACAAAACTGACCACATCTGACAGTTACAACTGGGGTACTTTCTATGACTATGGCAGTGTTATGCATTATGGAAGTAAAAATTGTTTCATTTTAAACAATTAAGCAAGGAGGGGTAGAACTTGAAATACAGTTTATTAAAGATAAGACTAGAACGTCAATACACAAAACGCGCTCGACCTCCAGAATATCCCCCCCCCAAGCGCTCGTCTCCCTTTTTACTTTACCAATCTAACCTTTAAAAAAGAATATCCTTTTAGTCGACGGCATGACTGCAAAAGAATCTTTGTACCAAAGCACTATGGGTAATAGAAATGGCCCATCATTTTGGGACATTGTCCTGATCAACAACCAATATTCTTGTATGTGTCAAACAGCAACGGTTACTTGTTTGAATGGCGGATACCCAAATCCTAATGGGTGCAACACCTGTTTATGTCCAGGTGGTTTTGGTGGTACTACATGCTCGGACAGAGATCCTGGCACTGAAAATAGTGGAGCAACACTCCAAGTACGTATTCAAATTCGAATATACAGAGTGGCTAAAAAACCGCACTAATCTCTATTCGACGACTACCAATCAATATAAAAAACGATATTGACAATTTTATAAAGTGTCCAATTTTCAGGCCCTTCGTTGCGATACTCAAAACTTTTTGTGAAAGTTTTTGAAAAGAAAGATAAAAAGGATTGTTGCAGTTCGAGTATTGCAACGAAAGGCGAGACAGCAATAAATTGAAGGACAGGATCAATGAAACAAGTGAACAAGATTATGACAAATATCCTTTTAGGCATCTACTACAACAGACTGTCAAACGCTCAAAACAAGCCTTGGTACTGATAATGATGTCACCAATCTTTATCTACAAAAAGCCTGGTACCACATCAAAGCCCCAACCGGCAAAAAGGTTCAACTCTTTTTCGCCAAGGCTGGTGGATCGCCCGGAAAATCCGACTCGACTGGTTGGGGTTGTAACAATAATGGTGTTGAGATCAAGCTTAAGAGTGGGCAATTTAATCGGACTGGAAATTTGTAATTTCATAAAAAAATTTCGAAAAAATGAAAACACCTTTAGGTTCTGCGGAGGTGATTCTGCAATTATTTCAACTAAAACCAATCCTATTCCACTCACGTCGGATAGTGAATTGGCAATCTTGCAACTCTATACTAGATTCAATAAATTCAATCTTGAAGTGAAGTACCGATATGTGGATTCAACTACATCGAGCACCGTTCCAGAATCTTGCAAACCATGCCTTGACAGATATAGCAACTGTGCCGATTTTATTAGCTCGTGCTCAACTGATGCAACCATGCCAGTTGATTGTCCAGTAACTTGTGGAACGTGTCCCGGTACGACTTGACTCATAAAAAAGTTCTCAACAATTTCGACCTATACCGCGACACTAAAAATCTTATACAAAAGCATAACGGTTTTGCCAATTTGTGCATCTAATGATCCTCTTAAGATTTAGAAAAGTTTTGCCAAAAAATTTTAAAAAATCAATTTTTGAATTTGTACTCCTTCTCGTCCACCGGCATGTTGCCATATTTTCGATCTATTCCCCTTACTTACCTAAGCAGAGGGAAATATATGATTCCCTGTTATAAAAACACCTGGTATATTTATAGGAGCAGGATCAATCGCAACAACTGCACAACCAATTACTTGTGTAAACGTGGATTCTGATGCTGATTGTGACTATTGGAATTCACTGGGATATTGCAGTTCTAGTTCACAATACTATTCATATATGACTCAGAACTGTCCAAAGTCCTGTGGAACATGTTCTGCACCACCTACTCAACCACCATGTGTCAATAGTGGTGCCGCGGATGCAGATTGTAACTATTGGGCTGGACTAGGATATTGTGATACCAGTTCAGTTTACTACACATGGATGACTCAGAATTGTCAAAAAGCTTGCGCAACATGTTAAGAATGAGAAAAAAAGAAGAAAATTAAACAATTATATAAAACGTATTCTTATTATTTTTTGTTAAAGATATTCAACTTGTTGAACTATAATAATGTTTTAATTTTTAATAACAAATAAAGTCTGTTTCATGGCCAGATTCAAAAAAGCTTTGACAGTGTGGCCTAATGGCTAGGACTCTGGTCGTTCATTTTAATGGCGCGTGTTCGATCCCCATCGACTTTAACCCGTCTCTTCCGAGAATCGATTTTTGTAATCTTATGATGATTTTTTGTTTATTTATAATCTAACTTGCACAACGATGTTTTTATTTTGTCCAAAATCTTTTATAGAGTGTGAGAACTAAAAATGCCTAAATTTAGGATGGTCGGCGCTAGGGGGTACGTTAAGTTATTTTTTATTTTAACACCAAATAATTATAAATTGCATGGAAATACAAATATTTGCTATATAAACATTAAATAAATCAAAATTTTATGCCTTAGGGACGTGTATGAAATTTTTCGAAATACAATTCATGAAGGTCCACACGGCATTTGTTACAGATTTTTGTGCTTTTTTTGACGTATAGGGTAATGCCGACCATCCTATTTTTAGAATATGCTTTCAGAGTCATTTTTAGCTTAAATTTATTGACTTGTAAAATGCAAAAAAATATTTTTTGAAAGTTCGCACGTAGTTTTAAATATTTTTCAAAAAATTTTTTCCAAAAATTAACTTTTTCGATTTTTAAAAAACTAACCAATTTTACCTTATTAACACCATAGTTTCGAAATTTTAAAACTCTCACAGAAAAATATAGACAAGTTTCAAAAGCACACGACTTGATTTTTCCTTTTGGCTAAAACGCGAATAACAACATGTAAAAGAATTGGGTCGAAAGCAAATTTTATAATTTTTTTATGCACGCATTAAGTCACAACCTATTTTTAGGATGGGCGGAAAAGACGGGTTAATCATAAATTATATTCTAGCGTATAATTTCGCCTTTTTTGATTATAATTTTGTTTCGAAGGCGCACTTGGTGGCTGTTTGTAGCGACGGAACGCAGTACGAACTTTTCTTTCTATGGTCTTTGCATTAGAAGAACCGCCGCAATGCTAATTACCATGATTCGGCGTCATATCCGCCCTGGAACCACCATCATGACAGATGGATGGCGAGCCTATAGTGCACGACTCAACGGAATTCAAGCTCAATGTCTTTTATTGATCGTCACTTCGTGGCCAACCATGTCTATCACTTTGTGAATCCAGTCAATTCCCAAGTCCACACGCAGACGATCGAATCCAAGTGGCAGAAATGGCGCGCACGAGTGCGTAGAAAGTATGGCATTCACGACAAAAAATACAACCTTTGCATCGCCGAATTCAACTGGCGCGAACGTTTTGGACGAACCACCGAGGTTGTCTACAATTTTTGGAGCCAAGTCGCTGCACAGTATCCATGTAATCCATGAAGCTGCCGATATTGGTCTTCTTATCTCAACCAATCCAAACTTAACGATTCAAAAAGTTGTTAAAGGGACATACCACGTTTGAACTGCCGTGACTCCAAAAAATTTTCTACGTGTCTAGCTTTTCTTTCGAACTTATCAAAGAGAAAAAACTTAGTAACTTATCAAAGCGAAAAAAAGTGATGTGATATGAGTTGTGATGTCACAACGATGGCTTCGAAAACTCATAATTTAGCAAATATATTCATTTTTTACATTTTTTGGATGTAAAAACATGGGAGCTCGTGACTTAGGAGTGCCCCTCATCCTAAGTTCGACAGAAAAATTTTTTTCTGTCGAACTTATCAAAGAGAAAAAAGTTTTATAAAAAAATTTCTACGTGTCTATCTTTTCTTTCGAACTTATCAAAGCGAAAAAAAGTGAGATTTAGGTGCAAAAAAGTGATTTTTAGGTGCAAAAAAATCTTTTTTTAGGTGCAAGGAAAATTATCATCCTTTTTATTCTATGTTCTTTCGGAAGAATATGAATCACAATTTTCTATATCTTTTAGTTATAAATGGCTAAAATTCAACGCCGAAAATGTGTTTATTGTCAAGATTATACGAATCTTGGTGTAAGAATCCCGTTACATAGCAGAGAAGCTTGGCTAAATCACCTGAATTTGGACGACAATTTTTCTCATCGGATATATCTATGCCCTACTCATTTCCGTAATGATGATATAGTTGACGAAAATGTGAATGAAACCAAGGTGAAATACGATTGCCTTCCTATCAACAGAGATTTGATTTTGGTAAAATTTGATTTTCCTATATATATTGTTTCTTATGTTAGGAAGAACAAACTTCAAAATTCCACCAGTACTATATGGTCAATGCAAGTCAATTAGATCAATTGTTTTCATTTTGCTACAAATGTGGGCATAAGATTGATCAAAGCAACCAGATTTTGAAAAGAATGACTGGCATGAACGTTACAGTAAAATATCACTGTAACAAATGCAAGAAAAAAGTTTCTTGGTATGCACAAAAGCCCATCAAGATATAATTCATTCCGCTCCAGCTGTAGATGATTCAGTTGATATAGATGAATTATGTGATGGATTAGATCAAATGCATTTACCCGAAGATTTTCAATATGATGAAGATCAAGCATGGGAATTGGAACATGAGATGGAATTTCTTCGTCTAGATCAAGTGGAGGATGATTTAGACGAATTGTCCCAAGACGAAGATGCTTATAATATGGAATTATGATATAAAATTGTTATATTTTCTATTTTGATAAATGTTTTGGATTTCCTTCCTGTGGATGAGGGGCACTCCTAAGTCACGAGCTCCCATGTTTTTACATCCAAAAAATGATTATAAATGAATATATTTGCTAAATTATGAGTTTTCGAAGCCATCGTTGTGACATCACAACTCATATCACATACTTTTTTTCGCTTAGATAAGTTCACTAAGTTTTTTCTCTTTGATAAGTTCGAAAGAAAAGCTAGACACGTAGAAATTTTTTTATAAAACTTTTTTCTCTTTGATAAGTTCGAAAGAAAAGCTAGACACGTAGAAAATTTTTTGGAGTCACGGCAGTTCAAACGTGGTATGTCCCTTTAAAGCAAACCCCCCTTAAAATTACGCGAAAACAACTGTCTTATTATTATTTTTCGATTTTGACCTCTATGGAAGCCTGTATTATAAATAATGTCAAAATCGAGATTCGGGTTCGATCCCCTCCAGGGACGAAATGTTTTTGCACTTTTTTATTTTTTGACAATTTTCAACCCATTTAGATTTATTGAAAAAATAATGTCAAAATCGAGTTCATGGCATGCGAAAGCCTAAATGGGTTGAAAATTATCAAAAAATAAAAAAGTGCAAAAACATTTAGCGGGGATCGAACCTGAGCTTTATGATACAGGGTTCCACAGATGTCAAAATCGAAAAATAATGATAGAACAGTTTTTTTCATGTAATTTTAAGGGGGATTTGCTTTAATGACTTTTTTGAATCGCTAAAATTTGGTCCGTGAATCGAACTTGAAGGGCCCAACGTTGCCTAACTTGCCAGATCGGATGGGATCGCTCGAAACTGGAGTCGGGAAGTTCCGATAATATCTCTTTTTGAAACAGACTATATCGAGACCTACAACGAATGCTCGTTAATTGATAAATACTTGGCTGTGTATTTTCCACTACTCACACTGAGATTAAAGTCCGTTTCCGCCGCCAATGGAACAAAGTCCGGGGCAATGGTCAAGTGGTCCAAGGCGCCGCCCGTCCGATCTGACAAGTTAGCAACGTTGGACCCGCAGGTTCGATCCCACTAGTGCAAAAATTCGGATTTTCGAAAAAAAATTTTTACAAAAGATGGAGCAAAAATTTTTTGCTTCATTTTTGTAAAAGAATTTTTTTGAAAATCAAAATTTTTGCACTAGAGGAATCGAATCTGCTGGCCCAACGTTGCTTAACATGTCAGATCGGACGAGCGGCGCCTTAAATCACTTGACAATCGCCTTAGCCTCCCCCCAAAAACCCTGCATGAATTTAAACTTATTTTGCATTTTTGATCGGAGAAAATAATTTTTTACGCAAACTTCAATTAGCAAAGTTGTTCAGCATAAAATTCTCTGTCGATTCATGCTATTCTTCACGATTTTTCACAAAAAATTCCAAAAAGTTTGATTATTACAACGAAAGTATGAACACGAATTCATATTTTCAAATGCATTTATCTCGATGGGGGAAACGATTCAGACGGTGCCGTAAAACAAAAAATGCTCCATTTTTCATGATCTTGTTGAATATATCATTTTTCATATGATTGTAAACTATTGGACTGGTCCTTTAAGTCAATCTTTGAACCCTTATGAAAGTATCTCTTAAAAGGATGTGTTGACAAATAAGTTTTATGAGTAATAATGACAATAAATTGATTTCTCAGTGCAATCTCTATCTCTTTGACAAACTGACACCTATTTTTTCTACCACTGACGTAAATATCACGCTCGTTTGGACTATTTAAAAAAACTGAATTAACTGAAAATTCAGACTTGAAACTAAATCTAAGAATCATGCAACTAGTGACCATCTCTCTTGTTATACTTTGTGTTGCCACATATGTTTATGGGCAATACGGCTATGGTGGTTATGGTGGAAGATGGGGCAGAGATGTTCATGACCAAATGGAAACTCGTGCAAAACGCCAGTATGGATACGGTGGGTATGGTGGCCGATGGGGAAGAGATGTTGAAGGGCTAGAACACCGTGAAAAAAGGCAATATGGCTATGGTGGATATGGAGGACGATGGGGTCGTGACGTACATGAAGTAATGCCAGAAACAACTCGTGCTAAACGCCAGTATGGATATGGAGGCTATGGTGGTAGATGGGGAAGAGATGTTCATGAACAGACAGAAGGAAGGCAAAAAAGGCAATTGGATTGGTATAACTAGTTGGTTCATAAATTATTCATAATTTGTATTATTTATATTTTTTATAAAAATAAATATCCTTATTTGAAGAAAGTTGGAAATTGTGGCACTCCATATTTGTTCCCATTTTTGATAGAGTGATAAAAAAAATGAATTTTGCGATTTTTTCAAAAATTTTCAAGGTTTATCATTTTCACCAAAATAACCATATAGGGGGGTTTTTTCTATGCGAGAAATCGATTGCGCGCATTGCCGAACCTTGAGAACGCTTCCCTGATTCAGGGAAGAGACATTTGTATTGAAGCTAAAATAGGCTAATTCGGGGTCAGGGAAGCGTTTTCAAGGTTCGGAAATGCCGCTTTCGATTCCTCACATAGAAAAACTCTATAGGGTTATTTTGGCGAAAATTAAAAAAACTTTAAATTTTTTGAAAAAATGATAAAATTCTTTTTTAATCACCCTGTACAATCCCCGAGTAAGATAAAAATGAAGACATATCCATGCTCATTTCCTAGAAAAAAATGGCATTTTTTGTCAAAAATTCGACCTTAAAATTCGCATAGTTTTTCAAATTTTGCCCCATAACTTTTTATTGAATCAAAAACTTCCCAAAGTGGTATAAAGAAAAGATGTAGAGAGGATCGAGAGGAAGCGAATGAGTGGTCGCTGAAAGCCTGAAACAATTTCTACGAGGAGTTATGGCCATTCGAAAAAAGGATCAAATTTCATTATAGGACCCTAACTTCATAAGTGCCAATCGACGCCTAGGAAACCGACCGACTCGGAGTCAGTCGAATCTCTGAATGGGTTACAACATATATAGTCAATTGGGTTTAAAGTAGTTTGATAATAAAAAATTTTATAATAAATAACTAAATCCGAAATTGTTCGTCTAAATTCCAAAGTTTCGATATTCAATATTTTACATCGCTCTAGATAATCTGTGTCTGGAAGTTTGCATTGTTTAACAATTCATTTTACTCTTATCTTACTTCTTCATCTTACTCTTACAATGTTGAAGAGTTTGTATTTGATGGTTGGACAAAAACACATTCACGAGTAATGAATTCTATAATTTTACAACAAAAAATCAGCGGACTTATATGTTTAAAACAAAAAACAAATTAAAGTATATTGAATGATGTAATTTGTCTTATTTGCTGGCAAAAAATCAGCCGGTTTATATGCTTAAAAACTCGATCCATTAAATGGCAATACTCTTGTCGTCCAAGGCTGTCCAACAGAGGTTTTCTTAACAAATAACATTTTTTATTACAAACAAAATTTTCATCTTCATGAATAAAGGGAGAAAATATTTTGGCTTGAAATGAAATTTTAACAATTGCAGTACAAGGTGAATCAAATGTTAAAGGACCACTCAGTTACATTCATATGAAAAATGATATATTCGGAAAGATCATGAAAAATGGAGCATTTTGTTTTTACGGCATCATCTGAATCGTTTTCCCCATCGAGATAAATGCATTTGAAAATATGAATTCGTGTACATGTTTTCGTTGTAATAATCAAACTTTTTGAATTTTTTGTGAAAAATTCGTGGAAAAATAGCATCAATCGGCAGAGAATTTTATGCTGAACAACTTTGCTAATTGAAGTTTGCGTAAAAAATTTTTTTCTCCGATCAAAAATGCAAAATAAGTTTAAATTCGTGCAGGGTTTTCGTTTCAATATACAAAAATTTAAACTTATTTTGCATTCACCAATTAACGGGCATCAGTTGTAGGTCTCGGTAGCACAATGGTAGTGCACTTGGACGGTAGCCAGGAGGTCCGGGTTCTAGTTCCGGTTGGGTCAGAAAACTTTTGCCTAGTATAAAAGTTTAGATTTATTTAAAACTATTAAGATATACGTACTACAATACAACTAATGGTCATGCCAGGAAGAGAGATGGGGAATAGGATGTGGAAGTCCCATCCGAAAAATTGAAAAATATGGATTCGCCTTTATCTTTTTTTGTTGATAAATTTTTCGACGTTTGAGAATTTAACCCTGTCTCCAAGTCCTGGCTACAATATAGTTTAGTTAAAATATGAAATGGTCGCTGGTTGTTGGGTGCGTCGCATAGGATAAACAGAGTTGGCTTTTAAACGTTTCACTTTTTTGACGTATCTATATGCTCGATAATACGTGTAAACAAGCATTGCTAACAGAATATCGACCAGACAAGCAATTGCAATGACTAAAAAATATGTTTCAATTAATGTTTGAAAATTTAAAAAAGTTAGTCGGTACTAAAAAAAAATGGAGTGGTACCCATCCTCCCTCCCCCAGACCCCCCTAAATACACTACTGCTTAAGAGTCAAAAGCGTTTTCAAGATTTTTCAAATGCGCGCAATCGATTAGATAGAAAACCACTATGGTATTATTTTAAAATAATTTCGACAAAAATTTGCTCTAAAATCGCAAAGTACCATTTTTTGATCCATCATGTATAAATTTTTTTCATATATTATTTACTCAATCGTTCTACTAAATTTCATACTTATAATCAAACCGACAGGCCATTCTTCTACTATTATGACTACCTCAATTACAACTTTAATGCCATAAACAATTAAGATTCCAATTAATATGATTACAATTGACTAAAAACATTTTAAATAATTTTTTTTTGATAGTTTTATTTCAAATTTACTTTAAAAATAATAAATGGCCAGAGCCGATCTGGTTTGTTTTTATATATACCATTTAAAAACAAAGCACTGAAAATTGTTTGAAGAATACTAATTACAAAGGCTAGAAAACGAGCTTGCTTAACCCATTGAGGCAATTCAGTCGAATATACTATATCTTGAATTTGCACATAATGTTTTTCTGGTTTGTACAAGAGAAAACCGATTATATCTATGGCAGAGAAAATTAAGCTAAGCCATGCCCAAATCTTAGCACAGCTCTATAACAATTATAGTATTGATAAAAAAGGGCGTAGATAGACTGGGATTTTGGGGGGAGATGGGGTTCACTGGATTAAGGGGTGAGGGAACGGACACCCCGGACACCTTCTCATCTTATCTACGCCACTGATAAAAAAGTCCTACTAAAACATGAAATCCAGACCAACAGATGTAATACTTCGATTCATCTATCCCAGTGCTAATTTGATTTGACTTTTCTACGTCGTCTTTAGAAGACATATCTAGAAATTGAAACAATTCCTTGTGTCCAGATGAAAAAAGTATCAACGTTTAAATAAAACATTCAAAAATGAAATTAAGAACTTTTTTGGGAGGTGCATCAAAATTATTATTCACTTTCTCCGCCAAATATCGATGTTATCTTTGTGTTTTCGACTTCGAGTAATTCAAGTTCCAGCTTGAAAATCATGTGACACAATATAGCCCAAACGTAAAAAAATATTTGAAGGACATTATTTTAACTATGCACAATATTCATTAAATAGCCACAGCGCAGTAAAATGAAGAAAAAACAAGGATCAAGAAAAAATTTCTTAATTTTTTCGAACGAAACTCACACTTTAGTGTCCACATATGCTCTGTGTCATGACGCGCATCATGAGGCAGCGTCATGATGCGTGTCATGATGTGTGTCATGGCACGTATCATGACGTATCATCATGATTCAGCGTCATGTCGCGTGTCATGACACGCACCATGATATGTGTCATAACACTACATCATGACGCAGCGTCATGATACGTATCATGACGCGCATCATGATACGTGCCATAGCACGCACCATGAAGCGCGTCATGATATGTGTCATAACGCTGCATCATGACGCGTATCATGCTGCGTGTCATGACGCACGTCATGATACGTGCCATGACGCGTGTCATGACGCGTATCATGATGCGTGTCATGACGCACGTCATGGTACGTGTCATGACGCGTGTCATGGCACGTATAATAACGCTGCGTCATGTCGCGCGTCATGATACGTATCATGACGCTGCGTCATGATGTAGTGTTATGACACATATCATGAGCGCGTCATGATACGTGCCATGATACGTGTCATGACGTGTTCATGATATGTGTCATAAGGGTCGGCACAAGCTCACACATTCTATCGTACCTAACGCAAGCTATCGTACCAAATCATCGTAAAATTAACGTAAAGGTACGATGAAATCGCCACAAGCTGTCGTACGATGGTACGACGCAGTACGATGGCATCGTACCAAATTTGTCGTACTTTGCCGTTGTACTTTTATCGTACCTTTATCGTACTATTCTTTCAAAAAATTATTTTTTCGACAATTTTCAAAAAAATTTTTTAACTTCTTTTTCGAAGTTTATTTTTTATACGAGAATTTTCAAATAATCTGCGCAAAGGAATTTTTCAAAAATAAACGAATTTTGAACCTTTTCTAAATTCTTTGTACTTTTAAGGAGCTCTCTAATTAAAATGGCGAAAAAAGCTGCAAACGTGGATAATCCATTGTTCGTTATTGACTCACTTTAACCAGTCTCAACTCTGAAGACAATTTTTCTCTTAGTTTGGTGGATGACGAGCTTATTCCCTTGCATGTCAAGGTAGTCCCAAAAGCAACAGGTCAAGGTAGTCCAGCGATGTCAAGATAGTCCCATAGAAGATATGTGAAGGTAGTCCCAAAGGAAAAGTGTCAAGGTAGTCCCATGGGAAATATGTCAAGGTAGTCCCAAAGGAAAAGTGTCAAGGTAGTCCCATACGAAAGTTTTTTTCGAAAAATTTTTGCAGCGTCGTATTCAGCGTGTCAAAATATCCGGAAATAAATACAAATGATCAAGGTGCTTACGAATATTAAGAAGAGTTATGGTATACTTGTCTAGAAATCAGCTTTTTTAAATGTCTTTGAATATCCGTATTAAAAACGAATAACACTATAGGATTGATCGTATTATTTAAAACCATAAACCAATTTTGCACAAAGTTTAGAATAAACTTCCATTGACCCGTTAGTGTAAGATAAGGAAAGAAATTAAAAGTAAGAATTTCCATTTCCAGTACAACACATATAATAAAACTCTAAANGTATTATTTAAAACCATAAACCAATTTTGCACAAAGTTTAGAATAAACTTCCATTGACCCGTTAGTGTAAGATAAGGAAAGAAATTAAAAGTAAGAATTTCCATTTCCAGTACAACACATATAATAAAACTCTAAAAAATTTTCATCCATATTTTTAAAAATTATACCTGAATTAAAATTGCAAAATCACGTTTTATTGTAGCGTGAATGTTTCCTGCTAAGACCATTTTGATATAAACATAAATACATATATAAACAATTAACATGAGCACAGGTAAACATGTAAACGAATAAGTACGAAACTGAAAAAAGCATTTCGAGTACTGACAAAAAAACATTCAAGAGCCTGATGTGAGAGTTAAGTTTATAAGAAAAAATCTTACATCACGAAGATACGTAACAAATGCTGTTCGATTTGTTGTACAATTATTATATAGGTAAAATCCTTAATTTTTTTCTATCTAATGACAATGCATTTCAACCTACCATCCGTCGAAAAATTCTTTTTACAATCGACTATGAAAAAATTCGTAAATGCGATAAAAATCACATAGCACCAAGCAATAAAAATTGTCCTAGAATGAATATCATTATTTTCCCGCCAAAATACGACCACGCAGGGATTTTCACATCTTTCTGCGGTTTTCTGATTGTGCGCGCAATCGATTTTTCGCATAGAATTACCACTAAATGAGTAATTTCTGGAAGAAAATAAAAAATTTTTCCGAGTTTAGTCAACGTTAGGTGTTGGCAACCAATGGAACTTGCTTCTAAATGTTCTCCGTATTGAAATACATATGCCAGAAAGAAATTTTGACTGAAAAAAATTATCTTGAGTGTTTTAGTTTTTTATCTTGGGGGATCTAATTATATCATAAAAATTAGCTCTACTGTTTTTTACTTTTGTAAGTTAGAATCTTACTTTTGAAATGAGAACCCTGGCTCCACAGAGGTTTCAAAAAATTTTTTTTCGATTCTTTCATCAGGGATCAATATCCCATCGATTTTATTGGGAAAAAAATCCCTGACCCTGGTGCTACGAGTTCTGCGATCCTTACAGAGACTGTGCCTTAAAATTTTACCAATATATTCGAGGTAGTTCGAAGAATATATAATTAAACCTGGGAAAGATAAAAACAGTAAATCTATTCAAAGTCATTAAAAATGCAAAATGCAGTATTCCACAAAAACCTAATGTGTCAAATAATCCAATAATATTTATAAGCAATGTGTTGTTATAAATCTAAATCATTAAATTGATGGCTATAAAAACGCATTGAATATTATGTATGGAAACCGTTATCGTAGAAGAGACGAAAGCCACTGACAATGGAGTATTTTAGATTTTTTTTAGTTGGAGCATGTCCATCAAAATTTCGAAAAAATGCTATTTTTTAAGAGGCACTTTCTTGAACACTCAAAGGTTTCAGGCGACAAGTGTTAAACGGTTCGAGTGGGCTCCAAATTGAATTTATTTAGTGAGATTAACCCTTTCGTGACGGATTGAACCAAATGTATCTTTTAAAGTAGTTTTTCATGTGGAACAGGAGGCGAAAAAATAGGTGATAGTACCCAAAATTCAACCACCCACCACCCAGTGGGTGGATCATCCATTATCCACAAAGGTCACTTTACTAAGTTTTTGCTCAGGTTCACAAATCGACAAAATGTCGTTTTCATACAATATACCTATGTGAAAATTTGCATTTTTCTCAAAAATGGGATACAAACCCAATATACCAAAATTTTCCTCGGAATCTGGGCTACATTTTTTGTGAAAATTACATTGACTGAAAACCAACATATCCGAGTCAAAATTGGCCAACTTTGATTTTTGAAGAAGATGAGGTTGCAAAGATTTGAGCCTAACTTTTTATTGAAGCGAAAACTTGCTATAGATGTCTATATAAAAGTTCTAGGGCAGATTCTCAGCTTTCATATGAATGGTCAACGAAGTCTCAATTCAATTCCTACGAGGAGTTATGAACATTTTACTAAATACTGTGCATGCTTTAGGAAATTCGACTTTTTGGCTATCGTAAACGAAATTTTTTGCATATTCTTATTCCCCATGAAAACTACTTTAAAAGATACATTTGGTTCAATCCGTCACGAAAGGGTTAACGCATGAGAAAATTTTTACAAGCTATTTAAAGTCAATCCAAGGACTAGTAAAAATTCAAAATCTTGTCCGAAGCTCAAAAACCCGATTTTATGTTGATTTTTTGATTTTTCTAATCTGTCTAAAACACTCAAGATTAATTTTTTTTTGGTCAAATTTTCTTTTTGGCCGATGTATTTAACATGGTGAACATTTCTATCGTGTTTTTGAAAAAATCT